>SZWC01009180.1:15116-34074 GCA_023375785.1 Penium margaritaceum
CAGAGCTTTGCTAAAGCTTCTGCTTGTAGTGGCTCCACTGGAGCCAACCTCATCCTACATTCCTACTTGGCGCGTCCTTAGACCGCCAAGTGTCATCCTCAAGGCAGGCTCTAGTAAGCTTCCTAGAAGCTTCCTGTCCCAGTTTTGTCCACAAAGAAAATTGCGGCCGTCGCGGGGTTTGAACCCGCGACCTCTGGTTTGAGACTCCGGTGCCTAATCAACCAAGCCAAAAAGGTATGGTTCCTATGATGAGCCACAGGGGACATACCCATTATGGGCAGTGCATTCCTGGCCCATCTCAGAACAGACCAAGGGGACATACTCCATAGAGCAGTGCATGCCTTGTCTGTATGTGTAGCTAGCCAGCTAGGCAGTGGACAAGGTGCACACTATTTCAACAGTTCCCCAGTTGGCTCATAATGGGAGCAGGAAGATTGGCAGTGCCCGATGTCCTGACAGCAGAAGGCACGTTGCTGCTGCTGACGACTCGAGAGGGCGGTGCGAGGAGAGGCTTGAGAAGATGAGTGCAAGTAAGTTGAAGATGGTGAGATAGATGAAGGAGAGGAGGATAATGAGAAAGGCAGAGGTGCTTGTGGAGGCTGAGATGATGAGAGGCAGTAGGCGGCAAGCGGCAGGAAGCTTCCAGGAAGATGACGCTAGGAGATGGCTCGAAAGCTGCTAGCATCTGTTGTGGACGAAAAGTCACCAATTGTCAGCCATGGGCGCGGAATGGGCACAGGGCTTCCTCCGAGTAACGAGACGTTTTCTTCAATGCGAGGAACATTTCAGGCGGTGCTGCTGATGTCAACTCCTTGTGGAGCAGAGAGGTGTGGGGCGGCGATGACGGCAGCTGAGGAATGCAGATTCCAGGAGTGAAGCAATGGTGGCGGTAGAGTAATGACTCGGTCACGAGGCACCAGGTGATGTTGCCTGATGCTCTGGTACCATGTTAGAAGAATGTAAGCATGAGATTGGCAGTAGCAGAAGCATCGCAACATGCACGCGTACGTCAGTGAAGTGACAGAAGTGAGAGCGGTTTCGAGGAGTTAGTCGCAGATCTTGAGAGAGACAGAGGTGCCAAGGAGACGAAGCAGACAGAATTTGTTGAGAGAGAGTGAGAGCAGGGTGAATGATGGCTGGCTGGGAGAGAACTGAGCGAAGGAGCAAGAGAGACAAAGCAAAGAGCTGCGAGCTGGGAGAGGCTGGCGAAGGCAAGGTATACGAGGTGCGAGCACAGCGAAGACACGGCGGCGAAGCTGCGGAACCGAAAGGGAACAGGATGGGAAAAACTGGATGGTTAAACAGGATGGGTAAACCTAGAAGGGAATGAACATCCTCCTTATATCAGGACAAACAACAAGCAATGGCTTCTTGTGCACTAGCCAGACGTGCTTGCGGCCAGACCACTTATTAGGGGATGACTCGGTAACGTGCCGTTGGTCGGTTATCACCGTCAATGGTTCGTGTAGGGCGAGACCGAGGAAGTTCACACCCAGAGTGAACCGTTATCAAGAGTGCTTGGATTTTCCAAGGGGGAGGAACCCAGGTCCTCCTGATGAGTGAACCCGTTGGTTGTCCTGGCTTGACAGAGGTACAATTCTGCCACTATGGCATAGCTCTGGCACAACTATGGCACAACTCTTGCACAACTCTAGCACAGCTCTGGCACAGCTCTGGCACAACTCTGGCACAACTCTGGCACAACTCTAGCACAGCTCTGGCACAGCTCTGGCACAACTCTGGCACACCTCTGGCACAAATCTGGCACAACTCTCGCACAACTCTGGCACAACGCTGGCACAACTCTAGCACAACTCTGGCACAACGCTGGCCCAACTCTGGCACACCTCTGGCACAAATCTGGCACAACTCTCGCACAACTCTGGCACAACGCTGGCACAACTCTAGCACAACTCTGGCACAACGCTGGCCCAACTCTGGCACACCTCTGGCACAAATCTGGCACAACTCTCGCACAACTCTGGCACAACGCTGGCACAACTCTAGCACAACTCTGGCACAACGCTGGCCCAACTCTGGCACACCTCTGGCACAAATCTGGCACAACTCTCGCACAACTCTGGCACAACGCTGGCACAACTCTAGCACAACTCTGGCACAACGCTGGCCCAACTCTGGCACACCTCTGGCACAAATCTGGCACAACTCTCGCACAACTCTGGCACAACGCTGGCACAACTCTAGCACAACTCTGGCACAACGCTGGCCCAACTCTGGCACACCTCTGGCACAAATCTGGCACAACTCTCGCACAACTCTGGCACAACGCTGGCACAACTCTAGCACAACTCTGGCACAACGCTGGCCCAACTCTGGCACACCTCTGGCACAAATCTGGCACAACTCTCGCACAACTCTGGCACAACGCTGGCACAACTCTAGCACAACTCTGGCACAACGCTGGCCCAACTCTGGCACACCTCTGGCACAAATCTGGCACAACTCTCGCACAACTCTGGCACAACGCTGGCACAACTCTAGCACAACTCTGGCACAACGCTGGCCCAACTCTGGCACACCTCTGGCACAAATCTGGCACAACTCTCGCACAACTCTGGCACAACGCTGGCACAACTCTAGCACAACTCTGGCACAACGCTGGCCCAACTCTGGCACACCTCTGGCACAAATCTGGCACAACTCTCGCACAACTCTGGCACAACGCTGGCACAACTCTAGCACAACTCTGGCACAACGCTGGCCCAACTCTGGCACACCTCTGGCACAAATCTGGCACAACTCTCGCACAACTCTGGCACAACGCTGGCACAACTCTAGCACAACTCTGGCACAACGCTGGCCCAACTCTGGCACACCTCTGGCACAAATCTGGCACAACTCTCGCACAACTCTGGCACAACGCTGGCACAACTCTAGCACAACTCTGGCACAACGCTGGCCCAACTCTGGCACACCTCTGGCACAAATCTGGCACAACTCTCGCACAACTCTGGCACAACGCTGGCACAACTCTAGCACAACTCTGGCACAACGCTGGCCCAACTCTGGCACACCTCTGGCACAAATCTGGCACAACTCTCGCACAACTCTGGCACAACGCTGGCACAACTCTAGCACAACTCTGGCACAACGCTGGCCCAACTCTGGCACACCTCTGGCACAAATCTGGCACAACTCTCGCACAACTCTGGCACAACGCTGGCACAACTCTAGCACAACTCTGGCACAACGCTGGCCCAACTCTGGCACACCTCTGGCACAAATCTGGCACAACTCTCGCACAACTCTGGCACAACGCTGGCACAACTCTAGCACAACTCTGGCACAACGCTGGCCCAACTCTGGCACACCTCTGGCACAAATCTGGCACAACTCTCGCACAACTCTGGCACAACGCTGGCACAACTCTAGCACAACTCTGGCACAACGCTGGCCCAACTCTGGCACACCTCTGGCACAAATCTGGCACAACTCTCGCACAACTCTGGCACAACGCTGGCACAACTCTAGCACAACTCTGGCACAACGCTGGCCCAACTCTGGCACACCTCTGGCACAAATCTGGCACAACTCTCGCACAACTCTGGCACAACGCTGGCACAACTCTAGCACAACTCTGGCACAACGCTGGCCCAACTCTGGCACACCTCTGGCACAAATCTGGCACAACTCTCGCACAACTCTGGCACAACGCTGGCACAACTCTAGCACAACTCTGGCACAACGCTGGCCCAACTCTGGCACACCTCTGGCACAAATCTGGCACAACTCTCGCACAACTCTGGCACAACGCTGGCACAACTCTAGCACAACTCTGGCACAACGCTGGCCCAACTCTGGCACACCTCTGGCACAAATCTGGCACAACTCTCGCACAACTCTGGCACAACGCTGGCACAACTCTAGCACAACTCTGGCACAACGCTGGCCCAACTCTGGCACACCTCTGGCACAAATCTGGCACAACTCTCGCACAACTCTGGCACAACGCTGGCACAACTCTAGCACAACTCTGGCACAACGCTGGCCCAACTCTGGCACACCTCTGGCACAAATCTGGCACAACTCTCGCACAACTCTGGCACAACGCTGGCACAACTCTAGCACAACTCTGGCACAACGCTGGCCCAACTCTGGCACACCTCTGGCACAAATCTGGCACAACTCTCGCACAACTCTGGCACAACGCTGGCACAACTCTGGCACAACGCTTGCACAACTCTGGCACAACTCTGACACAACTCTGGCAGAACTCTGGCACAACTCTGGCACAACTCTGACACCACTCTGGCATAACTTTGGCAGAACTCTGGCACAACTTTGGCACAACTCTGGCACAACTCTGGCACAATTGTTGCACAACTCTGGAACAACTCTAGCACAACTCTGGCACAGCTCTGGCACAACTATGGTACAACTCTGGCATGACTCTGGCACAACAATGGCACAACCCTGGCACAACTCTGGCACAAATCTGGCACAACTCTGGCACAACTCTTGCAGAACTCTGGCAAAACTATGGCACCCCTCTGGCACCCCTCTGGCACAACTCTGCCACAACTCTGGCACCATTCTTGCACAACTCTGGCACAACTCTGGCACAACTCTGGCACAACTCTGGCACAACTATTGCACAGCTCTGGCATAACTCTGGCACAACTCTGGCACAACTGGCACAACTCTGGCACAACTCTGAAACAACTTTCCATAATGCTCGCATAACTCTGGCACAACTCTTCCACAACTCTGGCACAACTCTGGCACAACTAGGGCATAACTATTGCACAACTCTGGCACAACTCTGGCACAACTCTGTGTTGGAATAATGAAGTCAACACTGACACTTTCCCTTGGATAATCGGAGATCTCAATAAAGGTTCAGGTTCAGCATTGAACCACCACGGACTACCACGCCAACGGATTGTCGATCATGATTAGGGACCGAGAGGCGAGCCGCCCCTAATAAGTGCGACCATATCGCAACCGTGTCCGACTAGAGGAAAAGAAGCCGTTATGTTGCCCTTGTTCCGTTTTTGCGGTATATTACCAAGGATGTTCATTCCCTTGAAGTTGACCAGAACAGTTCTTCCTATCGTGTTCCCCTTTGGTTCCGCAACGTTGCCCCCGTGTCTCGCTCTGCTCGCACCTCGTATACCTTGCCTTTGCCAGCCTCTCCTAGCTCGCAGCTATTCGCTCTGTCACTCTCGCTCCTTCTCTTGGCACTCTCCCAGCCAGCCATCACTCACCTCGCTCTCGGCCTCTTTCAAGCTCTGCGACTAACTCCTCGGGACCGCTCTTGCTTCCGTCACTTTGCTGACGTACTCGTGCATGTTCCGATGCTCCTGCCTGCTTCTGCTAGTGCCGTTCTCATGCTTACATTCTTCTGACATGGTATCAGAGCATCAGGCGACATCACCTGGTGCCCCGTGACCAAGTCATTGCTCTACCGCCACCATTGTTTCACTGCCTGGATCTACATTCCTCTGCGGCCGCTACCCCCACCTCGCGCCTCTCCGCCTCACCAGCAGTTGACGCCAGCCAGCACGGCTTGAAGTGTTCCTCGCACTGAAGAAACCACTCGTCAGCCTGAGAAAGCCCTGCACCCATTCTGCACCCCAGGCTAACGATTGGTGACTTGTCGTCCACAACAGCTGCCAGCAACCCTCTAGCCGCTGCCTATCATCATCTTCCTGGAAGCTTCCTGCCACCCGCCACCTACTGCGTCTCATCATCCCACCTCCTGCAAAGTGCTTCCTGCCTCTTCATCCTCTTCATCAGCATCATCTAGTCCAATCGCCTCATCTGCCTTAGCTCTCTTATGGCCTTCACAACTATGGCAACACTCTGGCACAACTCTGACACAACTCTGGAACGACTCTGGCACAACTCTGGTACAACTCTGGCACACCGCTGGAACAACTCTGGCACAACTCTGGCACAACTCTGGCACAGTTGTGGCACAACTCTTGCACAACTCCGGCACAACTCTGACAAAAGTCTGGCACAACCATGAAACAACTCTGGGACAACTATAGCACAACTCTGACACAGCTCTGGAACAGTTCTGGCACGACCCTGGCACATTGTTTGCACAACTCTGGCACAACTCTGGCACAATTCTGACACCACTCTGGCACAACTTTGGCACAACTCTCGCACAACTCTGGCACAACTCTGGCACAACTCTGGCACAACTCTGGCACAACTCTGGCACAAATATGGCACAACTCTAGCACAACTCTGGCACAACTCTAGCACAACTCTAGCACAACTCTGGCACAACTCTAGCACAACTCTAGCACAACTCTGGCACAACTCTAGCACAACTCTAGCACAACTCTGGCACAACTCTAGCACAACTCTAGCACAACTCTGGCACAACTCTAGCACAACTCTAGCACAACTCTGGCACAACTCTAGCACAACTCTAGCACAACTCTGGCACAACTCTAGCACAACTCTAGCACAACTCTGGCACAACTCTAGCACAACTCTAGCACAACTCTGGCACAACTCTAGCACAACTCTAGCACAACTCTGGCACAACTCTAGCACAACTCTAGCACAACTCTGGCACAACTCTAGCACAACTCTAGCACAACTCTGGCACAACTCTAGCACAACTCTAGCACAACTCTGGCACAACTCTAGCACAACTCTAGCACAACTCTGGCACAACTCTAGCACAACTCTAGCACAACTCTGGCACAACTCTAGCACAACTCTAGCACAACTCTGGCACAACTCTAGCACAACTCTAGCACAACTCTGGCACAACTCTAGCACAACTCTAGCACAACTCTGGCACAACTCTAGCACAACTCTAGCACAACTCTGGCACAACTCTAGCACAACTCTAGCACAACTCTGGCACAACTCTAGCACAACTCTAGCACAACTCTGGCACAACTCTAGCACAACTCTAGCACAACTCTGGCACAACTCTAGCACAACTCTAGCACAACTCTGGCACAACTCTAGCACAACTCTAGCACAACTCTGGCACAACTCTAGCACAACTCTAGCACAACTCTGGCACAACTCTAGCACAACTCTAGCACAACTCTGGCACAACTCTAGCACAACTCTAGCACAACTCTGGCACAACTCTAGCACAACTCTAGCACAACTCTGGCACAACTCTAGCACAACTCTAGCACAACTCTGGCACAACTCTAGCACAACTCTAGCACAACTCTGGCACAACTCTAGCACAACTCTAGCACAACTCTGGCACAACTCTAGCACAACTCTAGCACAACTCTGGCACAACTCTAGCACAACTCTAGCACAACTCTGGCACAACTCTAGCACAACTCTAGCACAACTCTGGCACAACTCTAGCACAACTCTAGCACAACTCTGGCACAACTCTAGCACAACTCTAGCACAACTCTGGCACAACTCTAGCACAACTCTAGCACAACTCTGGCACAACTCTAGCACAACTCTAGCACAACTCTGGCACAACTCTAGCACAACTCTAGCACAACTCTGGCACAACTCTAGCACAACTCTAGCACAACTCTGGCACAACTCTAGCACAACTCTAGCACAACTCTGGCACAACTCTAGCACAACTCTAGCACAACTCTGGCACAACTCTAGCACAACTCTAGCACAACTCTGGCACAACTCTAGCACAACTCTAGCACAACTCTGGCACAACTCTAGCACAACTCTAGCACAACTCTGGCACAACTCTAGCACAACTCTAGCACAACTCTGGCACAACTCTAGCACAACTCTAGCACAACTCTGGCACAACTCTAGCACAACTCTAGCACAACTCTGGCACAACTCTAGCACAACTCTAGCACAACTCTGGCACAACTCTAGCACAACTCTAGCACAACTCTGGCACAACTCTAGCACAACTCTAGCACAACTCTGGCACAACTCTAGCACAACTCTAGCACAACTCTGGCACAACTCTAGCACAACTCTAGCACAACTCTGGCACAACTCTAGCACAACTCTAGCACAACTCTGGCACAACTCTAGCACAACTCTAGCACAACTCTGGCACAACTCTAGCACAACTCTAGCACAACTCTGGCACAACTCTAGCACAACTCTAGCACAACTCTGGCACAACTCTAGCACAACTCTAGCACAACTCTGGCACAACTCTAGCACAACTCTAGCACAACTCTGGCACAACTCTAGCACAACTCTAGCACAACTCTGGCACAACTCTAGCACAACTCTAGCACAACTCTGGCACAACTCTAGCACAACTCTAGCACAACTCTGGCACAACTCTAGCACAACTCTAGCACAACTCTGGCACAACTCTAGCACAACTCTAGCACAACTCTGGCACAACTCTAGCACAACTCTAGCACAACTCTGGCACAACTCTAGCACAACTCTAGCACAACTCTGGCACAACTCTAGCACAACTCTAGCACAACTCTGGCACAACTCTAGCACAACTCTAGCACAACTCTGGCACAACTCTAGCACAACTCTAGCACAACTCTGGCACAACTCTAGCACAACTCTAGCACAACTCTGGCACAACTCTAGCACAACTCTAGCACAACTCTGGCACAACTCTAGCACAACTCTAGCACAACTCTGGCACAACTCTAGCACAACTCTAGCACAACTCTGGCACAACTCTAGCACAACTCTAGCACAACTCTGGCACAACTCTAGCACAACTCTAGCACAACTCTGGCACAACTCTAGCACAACTCTAGCACAACTCTGGCACAACTCTAGCACAACTCTAGCACAACTCTGGCACAACTCTAGCACAACTCTAGCACAACTCTGGCACAACTCTAGCACAACTCTAGCACAACTCTGGCACAACTCTAGCACAACTCTAGCACAACTCTGGCACAACTCTAGCACAACTCTAGCACAACTCTGGCACAACTCTAGCACAACTCTAGCACAACTCTGGCACAACTCTAGCACAACTCTAGCACAACTCTGGCACAACTCTAGCACAACTCTAGCACAACTCTGGCACAACTCTAGCACAACTCTAGCACAACTCTGGCACAACTCTAGCACAACTCTAGCACAACTCTGGCACAACTCTAGCACAACTCTAGCACAACTCTGGCACAACTCTAGCACAACTCTAGCACAACTCTGGCACAACTCTAGCACAACTCTAGCACAACTCTGGCACAACTCTAGCACAACTCTAGCACAACTCTGGCACAACTCTAGCACAACTCTAGCACAACTCTGGCACAACTCTAGCACAACTCTAGCACAACTCTGGCACAACTCTAGCACAACTCTAGCACAACTCTGGCACAACTCTAGCACAACTCTAGCACAACTCTGGCACAACTCTAGCACAACTCTAGCACAACTCTGGCACAACTCTAGCACAACTCTAGCACAACTCTGGCACAACTCTAGCACAACTCTAGCACAACTCTGGCACAACTCTAGCACAACTCTAGCACAACTCTGGCACAACTCTAGCACAACTCTAGCACAACTCTGGCACAACTCTAGCACAACTCTAGCACAACTCTGGCACAACTCTAGCACAACTCTAGCACAACTCTGGCACAACTCTAGCACAACTCTGGCACAAGTCTGGCACAAGTCTGGCACAAGGATAGCACCGCTCTGGAACAACTCTTGCACAACTCTGGCACAACAGGCGAACCTCTGGCACAACTCTGGAACAACTCTGGCACAACAGTCGCATAACTCTGGCACAACTCTTCCACAACTCTGGCACAATTCTGGCACAACTCTGGCACAACTATGGCACAACTCTGGCACATCTCTAGCACATTTCTAGTTTATCTCTGGCACAACTCTGGCACAACTCTGGCACAACTCTGGCGCGACTCTGGCACAACTCTGGCACAAGTCTGGCACAACTCTGGCATCACTCTGGCACATCTCTAGCACAACTCTGGAACAACTTTAGCACACCTCTGGCACAAATCTGGCACAACGCTAGCACAACTTTGGCAGAACTCTGGCACAACTCTCGCAAAACTCTGGAACACCTCTAGCACAACTCTGGCACAACTCTGGCACCACTCTGGCACAGCTCTGGCACAATTCTGGCACAACTCTGGCACAACTCTGGCACAACTCTGGCATAACTTTTGCACAACTCTGGCACAACTCTGGCACCACTCTGGAACAACTCTGGCACAACTCTGGAACAACTCTGGCACAACTCTGGCACAACTCTCGCACAACTCTGGCACAACTCTGGCATCACTCTGGCACATCTCTAGCACAACTCTGGAACAACTTTAGCACACCTCTGGCACAAATCTGGCACAACTGTGGAACAACTATAGCAAAACTCTGGCATTCCTCTGGCACAACTATGGCACAGCTCTCGCACAACTCTGGCACAACTCTGGCATCACTCTGGCACATCTCTAGCACAACTCTGGAACAACTTTAGCACACCTCTGGCACAAATCTGGCACAACTGTGGAACAACTATAGCAAAACTCTGGCATTCCTCTGGCACAACTATGGCACAGCTCTCGCACAACTCTGGCACAACTCTGGCATCACTCTGGCACATCTCTAGCACAACTCTGGAACAACTTTAGCACACCTCTGGCACAAATCTGGCACAACTGTGGAACAACTATAGCAAAACTCTGGCATTCCTCTGGCACAACTATGGCACAGCTCTCGCACAACTCTGGCACAACTCTGGCATCACTCTGGCACATCTCTAGCACAACTCTGGAACAACTTTAGCACACCTCTGGCACAAATCTGGCACAACTGTGGAACAACTATAGCAAAACTCTGGCATTCCTCTGGCACAACTATGGCACAGCTCTCGCACAACTCTGGCACAACTCTGGCATCACTCTGGCACATCTCTAGCACAACTCTGGAACAACTTTAGCACACCTCTGGCACAAATCTGGCACAACTGTGGAACAACTATAGCAAAACTCTGGCATTCCTCTGGCACAACTATGGCACAGCTCTCGCACAACTCTGGCACAACTCTGGCATCACTCTGGCACATCTCTAGCACAACTCTGGAACAACTTTAGCACACCTCTGGCACAAATCTGGCACAACTGTGGAACAACTATAGCAAAACTCTGGCATTCCTCTGGCACAACTATGGCACAGCTCTCGCACAACTCTGGCACAACTCTGGCATCACTCTGGCACATCTCTAGCACAACTCTGGAACAACTTTAGCACACCTCTGGCACAAATCTGGCACAACTGTGGAACAACTATAGCAAAACTCTGGCATTCCTCTGGCACAACTATGGCACAGCTCTCGCACAACTCTGGCACAACTCTGGCATCACTCTGGCACATCTCTAGCACAACTCTGGAACAACTTTAGCACACCTCTGGCACAAATCTGGCACAACTGTGGAACAACTATAGCAAAACTCTGGCATTCCTCTGGCACAACTATGGCACAGCTCTCGCACAACTCTGGCACAACTCTGGCATCACTCTGGCACATCTCTAGCACAACTCTGGAACAACTTTAGCACACCTCTGGCACAAATCTGGCACAACTGTGGAACAACTATAGCAAAACTCTGGCATTCCTCTGGCACAACTATGGCACAGCTCTCGCACAACTCTGGCACAACTCTGGCATCACTCTGGCACATCTCTAGCACAACTCTGGAACAACTTTAGCACACCTCTGGCACAAATCTGGCACAACTGTGGAACAACTATAGCAAAACTCTGGCATTCCTCTGGCACAACTATGGCACAGCTCTCGCACAACTCTGGCACAACTCTGGCATCACTCTGGCACATCTCTAGCACAACTCTGGAACAACTTTAGCACACCTCTGGCACAAATCTGGCACAACTGTGGAACAACTATAGCAAAACTCTGGCATTCCTCTGGCACAACTATGGCACAGCTCTCGCACAACTCTGGCACAACTCTGGCATCACTCTGGCACATCTCTAGCACAACTCTGGAACAACTTTAGCACACCTCTGGCACAAATCTGGCACAACTGTGGAACAACTATAGCAAAACTCTGGCATTCCTCTGGCACAACTATGGCACAGCTCTCGCACAACTCTGGCACAACTCTGGCATCACTCTGGCACATCTCTAGCACAACTCTGGAACAACTTTAGCACACCTCTGGCACAAATCTGGCACAACTGTGGAACAACTATAGCAAAACTCTGGCATTCCTCTGGCACAACTATGGCACAGCTCTCGCACAACTCTGGCACAACTCTGGCATCACTCTGGCACATCTCTAGCACAACTCTGGAACAACTTTAGCACACCTCTGGCACAAATCTGGCACAACTGTGGAACAACTATAGCAAAACTCTGGCATTCCTCTGGCACAACTATGGCACAGCTCTCGCACAACTCTGGCACAACTCTGGCATCACTCTGGCACATCTCTAGCACAACTCTGGAACAACTTTAGCACACCTCTGGCACAAATCTGGCACAACTGTGGAACAACTATAGCAAAACTCTGGCATTCCTCTGGCACAACTATGGCACAGCTCTCGCACAACTCTGGCACAACTCTGGCATCACTCTGGCACATCTCTAGCACAACTCTGGAACAACTTTAGCACACCTCTGGCACAAATCTGGCACAACTGTGGAACAACTATAGCAAAACTCTGGCATTCCTCTGGCACAACTATGGCACAGCTCTCGCACAACTCTGGCACAACTCTGGCATCACTCTGGCACATCTCTAGCACAACTCTGGAACAACTTTAGCACACCTCTGGCACAAATCTGGCACAACTGTGGAACAACTATAGCAAAACTCTGGCATTCCTCTGGCACAACTATGGCACAGCTCTCGCACAACTCTGGCACAACTCTGGCATCACTCTGGCACATCTCTAGCACAACTCTGGAACAACTTTAGCACACCTCTGGCACAAATCTGGCACAACTGTGGAACAACTATAGCAAAACTCTGGCATTCCTCTGGCACAACTATGGCACAGCTCTCGCACAACTCTGGCACAACTCTGGCATCACTCTGGCACATCTCTAGCACAACTCTGGAACAACTTTAGCACACCTCTGGCACAAATCTGGCACAACTGTGGAACAACTATAGCAAAACTCTGGCATTCCTCTGGCACAACTATGGCACAGCTCTCGCACAACTCTGGCACAACTCTGGCATCACTCTGGCACATCTCTAGCACAACTCTGGAACAACTTTAGCACACCTCTGGCACAAATCTGGCACAACTGTGGAACAACTATAGCAAAACTCTGGCATTCCTCTGGCACAACTATGGCACAGCTCTCGCACAACTCTGGCACAACTCTGGCATCACTCTGGCACATCTCTAGCACAACTCTGGAACAACTTTAGCACACCTCTGGCACAAATCTGGCACAACTGTGGAACAACTATAGCAAAACTCTGGCATTCCTCTGGCACAACTATGGCACAGCTCTCGCACAACTCTGGCACAACTCTGGCATCACTCTGGCACATCTCTAGCACAACTCTGGAACAACTTTAGCACACCTCTGGCACAAATCTGGCACAACTGTGGAACAACTATAGCAAAACTCTGGCATTCCTCTGGCACAACTATGGCACAGCTCTCGCACAACTCTGGCACAACTCTGGCATCACTCTGGCACATCTCTAGCACAACTCTGGAACAACTTTAGCACACCTCTGGCACAAATCTGGCACAACTGTGGAACAACTATAGCAAAACTCTGGCATTCCTCTGGCACAACTATGGCACAGCTCTCGCACAACTCTGGCACAACTCTGGCATCACTCTGGCACATCTCTAGCACAACTCTGGAACAACTTTAGCACACCTCTGGCACAAATCTGGCACAACTGTGGAACAACTATAGCAAAACTCTGGCATTCCTCTGGCACAACTATGGCACAGCTCTCGCACAACTCTGGCACAACTCTGGCATCACTCTGGCACATCTCTAGCACAACTCTGGAACAACTTTAGCACACCTCTGGCACAAATCTGGCACAACTGTGGAACAACTATAGCAAAACTCTGGCATTCCTCTGGCACAACTATGGCACAGCTCTCGCACAACTCTGGCACAACTCTGGCATCACTCTGGCACATCTCTAGCACAACTCTGGAACAACTTTAGCACACCTCTGGCACAAATCTGGCACAACTGTGGAACAACTATAGCAAAACTCTGGCATTCCTCTGGCACAACTATGGCACAGCTCTCGCACAACTCTGGCACAACTCTGGCATCACTCTGGCACATCTCTAGCACAACTCTGGAACAACTTTAGCACACCTCTGGCACAAATCTGGCACAACTGTGGAACAACTATAGCAAAACTCTGGCATTCCTCTGGCACAACTATGGCACAGCTCTCGCACAACTCTGGCACAACTCTGGCATCACTCTGGCACATCTCTAGCACAACTCTGGAACAACTTTAGCACACCTCTGGCACAAATCTGGCACAACTGTGGAACAACTATAGCAAAACTCTGGCATTCCTCTGGCACAACTATGGCACAGCTCTCGCACAACTCTGGCACAACTCTGGCAGAACTCTGGCACAACTCTCGCACAACTCTGGCACACCTCTAGCACAACTCTGGCACAACTCCGGCACAACTCTGGCACAACTAGGGCACAACCCTGGCACAACTCTGGCACAACTCTGGCACAACTCTGGCACAACTCTGGAACAACTCTAGAACAACTCTGGCACAACTCTGGCCCAACTATGGCACACCTTTGGCACGACTCTGGCACAACGTTGGCACATCTCTGGCAAAAATCTGGCACAACTCTGGCACAACTCTGGCAAAACTCTTGCACAACTCTCGCACAACTCTGGCACCCCTCTGGCACGAATCTGGCACAGCTCTAGCACAACCCTGGCACAACTCTGGCAAAAATCTGGCACAGCTATGGGAAAGTATTTGCACAACTATGGCACAAATCTGGCAAAACTCTGGCACATCTCTGGCACAACTCTGACACAACTCTGGAACGACTCTGGCACAACTCTGGCACAACTCTAGCACACCGCTGGAACAACTCTGGCACAACTCTGGCACAGTTGTGGCACAACTCTTGCACAACTCCGGCACAACTCTGACAAAAGTTTGGCACAACTCTGACACAACTCTGGGACAACTATAGCACAACTCTGACACAGCTCTGGAACAATTCTGGCACGACCCTGGCACATTGTTTGCACAACTCTGGCACAACTCTGGCACAACTCTGACAACACTCTGGCACAACTTTGGCACAACTCTCGCACAACTCTGGCACAACTCTGGCACAACTCTGGCACAACTCTTGTACAACTCTCGCACAACTCTGGAAACCCTATGGCACAAATCTGGCACAACTCTAGCACAAGTCTGGCAAAACTCTGGCACAACTCTGGCACAACTCTCGTACAACTCTTGCACAAGTCTAGCACAGCTCTGGAACACTTCTGGCACAACTCTGACACAACTGCCACAACTCTGGCACAACTCTGACACAACTGGCACAACTCTGGCACAACTATGGTAAAACTCTGGCACAACTCCGGCACAACTCTGGCACAATTCTGGCACAACTTTGGCACAACTCTGGCACAACCCTGACACAACTCTGGCACGACTCTGGCACAAAGTTTGCACAACTCTGGCACACCGCTGGCACAACTCTGGCACAACTCTGACACAACTGTGGCACAACTCTAGCACAACTCTGACACAACTCTGGCACAAGTCTGGCACAACTCTGACCCAACTCTGAAGTAACTAGAGCAAAACTCTGGCACAACTCTGGCACGACTCTGGCACAACTATAGCACAACACTGTCACATCTCTGGCACAGCTCTGGCACAAATCTGGCTCAACTGTGGAACAACTATAGCAAAACTCTGGCATTCCTCTGGCACAACTATGGCACAGCTCTCGCACAACTCTGGCACAACTCTGGCACAACTATGGCACAACTCTTGCACGACTCTGGCACATCTCTGGCACCCCTCTGGCACAACTCTGGCACCCTTCTGGCACAACTCTGGCACAACTTTGGCACAACTCTGGCACAACTCTGGCTAAACTCTGGCACAAGTCTGGCACAACTCTAGCACAACTATAGCACAGCTCTAGCACTAGTCTGGCACAACTCTGGCACAACAGGTAAAACTCTGGCACAACTCTGGAACAACTCTGGCACCACACTCGCATAACTCTGGCACAACTCTGGCACAACTCTGGCACAACTCTGGCACAAATCTGGAACAACAATGGCAAAACTCTGGCACAACTCTAGCACAACTCTGGTACAACTCTAGCACAACTCTGGCACAACTCTGGCACAACTCTGGCGCATCTCTGGCACAAATCCGGCACAACTTTGGCACAGATCTGGCACCACTATGGCAAACCTCTGGCAAAACTCTGGAACAAATCAGGCACAACTCTGGCACAACTGTGGCACAACTGTGGCACAACTCTGGCACAACTCTGGAACAACTCTAGCACAACTCTGGCACAACTCTGGCACAGGTGTGGCACAACTCTGGCACAACTCTGGCATGACTCTGGCAGAACTGTGGCACAACTGTGGAACAACTATGGCACAACTCTCGCAAAAATCTGGCACAGCTCTGGCACAACTCTGGCACAATGCTGGCACAACTCTGGCCCACCTCTGGCAGAACTCTGGCACAATTCTGGCACTACTCTGGCACCACTCTGGCACAACTCTGGCACAACTCTGGCACAACTCTGGGATAACTCTGGCACAACTCTGGCACCACTCTGGCACAACTCTGGCACAACTCTGGCACAACTCTGGCGCAAATTCTGGGATAACTCTGGCACAACTCTGGCACAACTCTGGCACAACTTTAGCACAAGTCTGGCACAGCTCTGGCACAAGTCTGGCACAACTCTGGCACAACTCTGAAACAACTCTAGCACAACTCTGGTACAGCTCTGGAAGAACTCTGGCACAACTCTGGCACGATTCGTGCACAATTTTGGCACAACTCTGCCACATCTCTGCCACAACTATGGCACAACTCTTGCAAAAATCTGGCAGAACTTTGAAACCACTCTGGCACAACTCTGGCACAGCTCTGGCACAACACGGGCAAAATGCTGGCACAACTCTGGCACAACTATGGCACAACTATAGACAACACTGGTACAACTCTGGCACAACTATGGCACAACTCCGGAACAACTCTAGCACAACTCTGGCACAGCTCTGGAAGGACTACTGCACAATTCTGGTACGACTCTGGCACAACTTTGGCACAACTCTGGCACAACTCTGGCACAACTCTGGCACAACTCTTGCAGAATGCTGGAACAATTCTGGCACACCTCTGGCACAACTCTGGCACAACTCTAGCACAACTCTGGAACCACTCTGGCACAACTCTGGCACAATTGTGGCACAACTCTGGCACACCTCTGGCACAACTCTGGCACAACTCTAGCACAACTCTGGCACAACTCTGGTACAACTCTGGCACAACTCTGGCACAACTATAGCACAACTCTGGCACAACTCTAGCACAACTCTGGCACAGCTCTGGCACAACACGGGCACAATGCTGGCACAACTCTGGCACAACTCTGGCAGAACTCTGGCACAACTCTGGCACACCTCTGGCACAACTGTGGCACAACTCTGGCACACCTCTGGAACAACTCTGGCACAACTCTGGCACAACTCTGGCACAACTATAGCACAACTCTGGCACAACTCTGGCACAACTACAGATAACACTGGCACAACTCTGGCACTACTCTGGCACGACTCTGGCACAACTCTGGAACAACTCTAGCACAACTCTGGCACAGCTCTGTCACAACTATGGCACAACTCTTGTACAACTCTGGCACAACTTTGGCACAACACTGGCACAACTCTGACACAATTCTAGCACAACTCTCGCAAAACTCTTACACAACTCTGGCACAACTCTGGCACCCCACGGGCACAAATCTGGCACAACTCTAGCACAACTCTGGCACAAACCTGGCACAACTCTGGCACGACTATCGCAGAACTATGGCACAACTCTAGCACAGCTCGAACATAACTATGGCACAACTCTGGGAAAACTGGCACTTTTCTGGCAAAACTCTGGCACAAATCTAGCACAACTATGGCAAAACTCTGGCACCACTCTCGCACAACTCTGGTACAACTCTGGCACAACTGTGGCACAACTCTTGCAGACCTCTGGCACAACTCTGGAACAACTCTGGCAAAACTATGGCACAACTCTGGCACAATTCTGGCACAACTCTGGAACAACTTTAGCACAACTCTTGCACAACTCTGGCACAACTCTGGCACAAATCTGGCACAACTCTGGCACAACTTTGGCACACCTCTGGAACAACTCCGGGACAACTCTGGCACACCGCTGGCACAACTTTGCACAACGCTGGCAAAACTCTCACACAACTCTAGCACAGCTCTGGCAAAACTCTGGCACTATTCTGGCACAACTATGACACAACTCTGGAACAACTATAGCACAACTCTGGCACAGCTCTGGCAGAACACTGGCACAACTCTGGCATGAGTATGGCACAACACTAGCACAACTCTGGCACAATTCTGGCACTACTGTGGCACAACTCTGGCACAACTCTTCACAACTCTGGCACAACTCTGACACGACTCTGGCAAAACTCTGGCACAACTCTGGCACAACTATGGCACAAATAGAGCACAACACTGGCACAGCTCTGGCACAGATTTGGCACAGCTCCAGAACAACTCTAGCACAAGTCTGGCACAGCTCTGGCACAACTATGGCACAACTATGGCACGACTCAGGCACAACTTTCGCACAACTTTGGCACAACTCTGGCACAAATCTGGCACAACTCTTGCACAACTCTGGCACAACTCTGGCACCCAACAGGCACAACTCTGGCACAAATCTAGCACAACTCTGGCACAACTCTGGCACAACTCTGGCACAACTCTGGCACAACTCTGGCACAACT
>SZWC01009180.1:34130-46843 GCA_023375785.1 Penium margaritaceum
TGGCACAACTGTGGCACAACTCTGGCACAACTCTTGCACGACCCTGGCACAACTCTGGCGTAACTCTGGCACAACAATGGCACAACTCTGGCACAACGCTGGCACAACTCTGGCACACCTCTGGAACAACTCTGGCACAACTCTGGCATAACTCTGGCACCACTCTGGCACAACTCTGGCACAACTCTGGCACAACTCTGGCACAACTCTGGCACAACTCTGGCACAACTCTGGCACAAATGTGGCACCACTCTGGCACATCTCTGGAACAACTCTAGCACAACTCTGGTACAGCTCTGGCAGTACTCTGGCACAACTCTGGCACGACACTGGCACAAATGTGGCACAAATCCGGAAGAACTCTTGCATAACTCTGGCACAACTCTGGCACAACTCTGACACAACTCTGACACGACTCTGGCACAACTCAGGCACAACTCTGGCACAACTCAGGAACAACTCTGGCACAACTCTGGCACACCTCTGGCACAACTCTGGCACAACTATAGATATAACTGGCACAACTCTGGCACAAATCTGGCACAACTCTGGCACAGCTCTGGCACAACTCTAGCACAACTCTGGCACAGCTCTGGCACAACTATGGCACAACTCTGGTACGACTCTGGCACAACTTTGGCAAAACTCTGGCACAACTCTGGCACAACTGTTTCACAACTGTTTCAAAACTCTGGCACAACTCTGTCAACCCTCTGGCACAAATCTGGCACAACTCTAGCACAACTATGGCACAAATCTGGCACAACTCTGTCACAACTCTGGCACAACTCTGGAAAAACTCTGGCAAAACTCTTGCACAACTCTGGCACAACTCTGGCACAAATCCAGAACAACTCTGGCACGACTATTGCACAACTATGGCACAAATCTAGCACAGCTATGGCACAACTTTGGCACAACTCTGGGAAAACTGGCACTATTCTAGCAAAACTCTGGCACAACTATTGCACAACTATGGCAAAACTCTGGGACCACTCTGGCACAACTCTGGTACAACTCTGGCTCAACTGTGGCACAACTGTGGCACAACTCTGGCGCAACTCTGGCAAACTCTGGCACAATTCTGGCACAACTCTGGCACACCTCTGGCACAACTCTGGAACAACTCTGGCGCAACTCTGGCACAACTCTGCCACAATTCTGGCACAACTCTGGCACACCTCTGGCACAACTGTAGAACAACTCTGGCACAACTATGGCACAACTCTGGCACAACTCTGGCACAACTCTGGATAACCTCTGGCACAACTCTGGTACAACTCTGGCACCACTCTGGCACACCTCTGGCACAACTCTGGTACAACTCTGGCACCACTCTGGCACACCTCTGGCACAACTCTGGTACAACTCTGGCACCACTCTGGCACACCTCTGGCACAACTCTGGTACAACTCTGGCACCACTCTGGCACACCTCTGGCACAACTCTGGTACAACTCTGGCACCACTCTGGCACACCTCTGGCACAACTCTGGTACAACTCTGGCACCACTCTGGCACACCTCTGGCACAACTCTGGTACAACTCTGGCACCACTCTGGCACACCTCTGGCACAACTCTGGTACAACTCTGGCACCACTCTGGCACACCTCTGGCACAACTCTGGTACAACTCTGGCACCACTCTGGCACACCTCTGGCACAACTCTGGTACAACTCTGGCACCACTCTGGCACACCTCTGGCACAACTCTGGTACAACTCTGGCACCACTCTGGCACACCTCTGGCACAACTCTGGTACAACTCTGGCACCACTCTGGCACACCTCTGGCACAACTCTGGTACAACTCTGGCACCACTCTGGCACACCTCTGGCACAACTCTGGTACAACTCTGGCACCACTCTGGCACACCTCTGGCACAACTCTGGTACAACTCTGGCACCACTCTGGCACACCTCTGGCACAACTCTGGTACAACTCTGGCACCACTCTGGCACACCTCTGGCACAACTCTGGTACAACTCTGGCACCACTCTGGCACACCTCTGGCACAACTCTGGTACAACTCTGGCACCACTCTGGCACACCTCTGGCACAACTCTGGTACAACTCTGGCACCACTCTGGCACACCTCTGGCACAACTCTGGTACGACTCTGGCACAACTCAGGCACAACTCTAGCACAACTATGGCACAACTCTGGTACGACTCTGGCACAACTTTGGCAAAACTCTGGCACAACTCTGGCACAACTGTTTCACAACTGTTTCAAAACTCTGGCACAACTCTGTCAACCCTCTGGCACAAATATGGCACAACTCTAGCAAAACTATGGCACAAATCTAGCACAACTCTGTCACAACTCTGGCACAACTCTGGCAAAACTCTGGAAAAACTCTTGCACAACTCTGGCACAACTCTGGCACAAATCCAGCACAACTCTGGCACGACTATTGCACAACTCTGGCACAAATCTAGCACAGCTATGGCACAACTTTGGCACAACTCTGGGAAAACTGGCACTATTCTGGCAAAACTCTGGCACAACTCTTACACAACTACGGCAAAACTCTGGGACCACTCTGGCACAACTCTGGTACAACTCTGGCTCAACTCTGGCACAACTGTGGCACAACTCTGGCGCAACTCTGGCAAACTCTGGCACAATTCTGGCACAACTCTGGCACACCTCTGGCACAACTGTAGAACAACTCTGGCACAACTATGGCACAACTCTGGCAAAACTCTGGCACAACTCTGGAACACCTCTGGGACAACTCTGGCACAACTCTGGCACCACTCTGGCACAACTCTGGCACAACTCTGGCACAACTTTGGCACAACTCAGGCACAACTCTGGCACAACTCTGGCACAATTGTGGCACACCTTTGGCACAGTTCTGCCACAACACTCGCACAGTTTTGGCACAACTCTGGCACAACTATGGGACAACTTTGGCACAACTTTTCCAGAGGTGTGCCAGAGTTGTGCCAGCTTTGTGCAAGAGTTGTGCCAGAGTTGTGCCAGCGTTCTTCCAGAGTTGTGCCAGTGTTCTGCCAGAGATATGCCAGAGAAGTGCCAGGGTCGTTCAAGAGTTGAGGCAAAGTTGTACCAGAGTTGTGCCAGAGTCGTGCCAGAGATGTGCCAGAGTTGTGCCAGAGTTGTGTCAGAGTTGTGCCAGAGTTGTGCCAGTGTTGTGCTTCAGTTGTGCCAGAGTTGTGCCAGAGTTGTGCCAGAGTTCTGCCAGAGTTGTGTCAGAGTTGTGCCAGAGTTGTGCCACAGTTGTGCCAGTGTTGTTCTATAGTTGTACCAGAGTTGTGCCAGTGTTGTACCAGACCTGTGCTAGAGTTGTGCTAGAGTTGTGGGATACTTGTGGCAGAGTTGTGCCAGAGTTGTGCCAGAGTTGTGCTAGATTTGTGCCAGAATTGTGCCAGTTGGCTGCCATATATGTGCCAGAGTTGTGCAAGAGTTGTGCTAGATTTAAGCCAAAGTTGTGCCAGAGTTGTGTTAACGTTGTGCCAAAGTCGTGCCAGAGTTGTGCCATAGTTGTGCCAGAGTTGTGCCAGAGTTGTGCTAGAGTAGTTCCGGAGTTGTGCCAGATCAGTGCCAGAGTTGTGCCAGAGTTGTGCCAGTTGTGCCAGAGTTGTGCCAGAGTTGTGCAAGAGTTGTGCCAGAGTTGTGCAAGAGTTGTGCCAGAGTTGTGCCATAGTTGTGCCAGAGTTGTGCCAGAGTTGTGCCAGCGTTGTGCCAGAGTTGTGCCAGCGTTGTGCCAGAGTTGTGCCAGCGTTGTGCCAGAGTTGTGCCAGCGTTGTGCCAGAGTTGTGCCAGCGTTGTGCCAGAGTTGTGCCAGCGTTGTGCCAGAGTTGTGCCAGCGTTGTGCCAGAGTTGTGCCAGCGTTGTGCCAGAGTTGTGCCAGCGTTGTGCCAGAGTTGTGCCAGCGTTGTGCCAGAGTTGTGCCAGCGTTGTGCCAGAGTTGTGCCAGCGTTGTGCCAGAGTTGTGCCAGCGTTGTGCCAGAGTTGTGCCAGCGTTGTGCCAGAGTTGTGCCAGCGTTGTGCCAGAGTTGTGCCAGCGTTGTGCCAGAGTTGTGCCAGCGTTGTGCCAGAGTTGTGCCAGCGTTGTGCCAGAGTTGTGCCAGCGTTGTGCCAGAGTTGTGCCAGCGTTGTGCCAGAGTTGTGCCAGCGTTGTGCCAGAGTTGTGCCAGCGTTGTGCCAGAGTTGTGCCAGCGTTGTGCCAGAGTTGTGCCAGCGTTGTGCCAGAGTTGTGCCAGCGTTGTGCCAGAGTTGTGCCAGCGTTGTGCCAGAGTTGTGCCAGCGTTGTGCCAGAGTTGTGCCAGCGTTGTGCCAGAGTTGTGCCAGCGTTGTGCCAGAGTTGTGCCAGCGTTGTGCCAGAGTTGTGCCAGCGTTGTGCCAGAGTTGTGCCAGAGTTGTACCAGAGTTGTGCCAGAGTTCTGCCAGAGTTGTGCCAGAGTTGTGCCAGAGTTGTGTCAGAGTTGTGCCAGAGTTGTGCCAGAGCTGTACCAAATTTGTGCCAGAGTCTTGCCAGAGTTGTACCAGAGTTGTGCCAGAGTTGTGCTAGAGTTGTGCTAGAGTTGTTTCAGAGTTGTGACAGAGTTGTGCCAGAGTTCTGCCAGAGTTGTGCCAGAGTTGTGCTAGAGTCGATCCAGAGTTGTGCCTGAGTTGTGCCAGAGTTGTGCCAGAGTTGTGCCAGACTTGTACCGGAGTTGTGCCAGAGTTGTGCTAGAGTTATGCAAAAGTTGTGCCAGACTTGTGCCAGATTTGTGCTAGAACTGTGCCAAAGTTGTGCCGTAGTTGTGCCAGAGTTGTGCTGGAGTTGTGCCATAGTTGATCCAGAGTTGTGCCAGAGTTGTGCCAGTTGTGCCAGAGTAGTGCAAGAGTTGTTCAAGAGTTGCGCCAGAGTTGTGCCCGAGTTGTGCAAGAGTTTTACCAGAGTTGTGCTAGAGTTGTGCCAGATGTTTGCCAGAGTTGTGCCAGGGTTGTGCCAGAGTTGTGCCAGAGTTGTGGAAGAGTTGTGCCAGAGTTATGCGAGTGTTGTTCCAGAGTTCTTCCAGAGTTGCGCCAGAGTTGTGCCAGAGTTGTGCCAGAGTTGTGCCAGTTGTGCCAGAGTTGTGCCAGAGTTGTGCCAGGGTTGTGCCAGAGATGTGCCAGAGTTGTGCTAGAGTTGTGCCAGAGTTTTGCCAGGGTTGTGCCAGAGTTGCGCTAGAGTTGTGCAGAAATTATGCCAGAGTCTTGCCACAGTTGTGCCAGAGTCGTGCCAGAGTTGTGCCAGAGTTGTGCTAGATTTGTTCAAGAGTTGTGCCAGAGTTGTTCCAGAGGTGTCCCATAGTTGTGCCAGAGTTGTGCCAGAGTTGATCCAGAGTTGTCCAAGAGTTGTGCCAGAGTTGTGACAGAGTTGTGTCAGAGTTGTGCCAGAGTTGTGGCAGAGTTGTGCTTGATTTGTGCCAGAGTTGTGCCAGCGATGTGCCAGAGTTGTGCCAGGGTTGTGCCAGAGTTGTGCGAGAGTTGTGCCAGAGTTGTGCCAGAGTTGTGCCAGAGTTGTGCGAGTGTTATTCCATTGTACTGCAGGAGTTGTGCCAGTGTTGCGCCAGTTGTGCCAGGGTTGTGCCAGAGTTGTGCGAGAGGTGTGCCAAAGTTGTGCCAGAGTTCTTCCAGAGCTGTGCCAGAGTTGTGCCAGAGTTGTGCCAGAGTTGTGCTATAGTTGTGCCACAGTTGTGTCAGAGTTGTGCCAGAGTGGTGCCAGAGCTGTGCAACATTTGTGGCAGAGTTGTGCCAGAGTTGTGCCAGAGTTGTGTCAGAGTTGTGCCAAATTTAGTGCCAGAGTCGTGCCAGAGTTGTGCCAGCGTTGTGCCAGAGTAGTGCCAGCGTTGTGCTAGATTTGTTCCAGAGTCGTGCCAGAGTTGTGCCATTGTTGTCCCATAGTTGTGCCAAAGTTGTGCTAGAGTTGTTCCAGAGTTGTGCGAGCGCTATGCGAGAGTTGTACCAGAGTTGTGCCAAAGTTGTGCCAGAGTTGTGCCAGAGTTGTGTCAGAGTTGTGCCAGAGTTGTGCCAGACTTGTGCCAGAGTTGTGCGAGCGTTGTGCCAGAGTTGTGCCAGAGTTGTGTCAGAGTTGTGCCAGAGTTGTGCCAGACTTGTGCCAGAGTTGTGCGAGCGTTGTGCCAGAGTTGTGCCAGAGTTGTGTCAGAGTTGTGCCAGAGTTGTGCCAGACTTGTGCCAGAGTTGTGCGAGCGTTGTGCCAGAGTTGTGCCAGAGTTGTGTCAGAGTTGTGCCAGAGTTGTGCCAGACTTGTGCCAGAGTTGTGCGAGCGTTGTGCCAGAGTTGTGCCAGAGTTGTGTCAGAGTTGTGCCAGAGTTGTGCCAGACTTGTGCCAGAGTTGTGCGAGCGTTGTGCCAGAGTTGTGCCAGAGTTGTGTCAGAGTTGTGCCAGAGTTGTGCCAGACTTGTGCCAGAGTTGTGCGAGCGTTGTGCCAGAGTTGTGCCAGAGTTGTGTCAGAGTTGTGCCAGAGTTGTGCCAGACTTGTGCCAGAGTTGTGCGAGCGTTGTGCCAGAGTTGTGCCAGAGTTGTGTCAGAGTTGTGCCAGAGTTGTGCCAGACTTGTGCCAGAGTTGTGCGAGCGTTGTGCCAGAGTTGTGCCAGAGTTGTGTCAGAGTTGTGCCAGAGTTGTGCCAGACTTGTGCCAGAGTTGTGCGAGCGTTGTGCCAGAGTTGTGCCAGAGTTGTGTCAGAGTTGTGCCAGAGTTGTGCCAGACTTGTGCCAGAGTTGTGCGAGCGTTGTGCCAGAGTTGTGCCAGAGTTGTGTCAGAGTTGTGCCAGAGTTGTGCCAGACTTGTGCCAGAGTTGTGCGAGCGTTGTGCCAGAGTTGTGCCAGAGTTGTGTCAGAGTTGTGCCAGAGTTGTGCCAGACTTGTGCCAGAGTTGTGCGAGCGTTGTGCCAGAGTTGTGCCAGAGTTGTGTCAGAGTTGTGCCAGAGTTGTGCCAGACTTGTGCCAGAGTTGTGCGAGCGTTGTGCCAGAGTTGTGCCAGAGTTGTGTCAGAGTTGTGCCAGAGTTGTGCCAGACTTGTGCCAGAGTTGTGCGAGCGTTGTGCCAGAGTTGTGCCAGAGTTGTGTCAGAGTTGTGCCAGAGTTGTGCCAGACTTGTGCCAGAGTTGTGCGAGCGTTGTGCCAGAGTTGTGCCAGAGTTGTGTCAGAGTTGTGCCAGAGTTGTGCCAGACTTGTGCCAGAGTTGTGCGAGCGTTGTGCCAGAGTTGTGCCAGAGTTGTGTCAGAGTTGTGCCAGAGTTGTGCCAGACTTGTGCCAGAGTTGTGCGAGCGTTGTGCCAGAGTTGTGCCAGAGTTGTGGCAGAGTTGTGCCAGAGTTGTGCCAGAGTTCTGCCAGAGTTGTACCAGAGTGGCGCGAGAGTTGTGCCATATTTGTGCCAGAGTTGTGCCAGAGTTGTGCCAGAGCTGTGTCAGTGTTGTGCCAAAGTCGTGCCAGAGTCGTGCCAGAGTTGTGCCAGAGTTGTGCCAGAGTAGTGCCAGCATTGTGCTAGATTTGTTACAGAGTTGTGCCAGAGTTGTGCCAGAGTTGTCCCATAGTTGTGCAAAAGTTGTGCTAGAGTTGTTCTAGAGTTGAGCCAGAGTTGTGCCAGTGTTGTGCCTGAGTTGTGCCGGAGTTGTGGTAGAGTTGTGCCATACTTGTGCCAGAGTTTTGCCAGAGTTGTGCCAGAGTTGTACCAGAGTTGTGCCAGAGTTGTGTCAGAGTTGTGCCAGAGCTGTGCCAGAGTTTTGCCAGAGCTGTACCAGCGTTCTGCAAGAGTTGTGCCAGAGTTTTTCCATTGTTGTGCCAGAGTTGTGCCAGAGTTGTGCCAGAGTTGTGGCAGAGTTGTGCCAGAGTTGTGCCAGAGATGTGCCAGAGTTGTGTCAGAGTTGTGCCAGTTGTGCCAGAGTTGTGCCAGAAATGTGCCAGAGTTGTGCCAGAGTGCTAGACTTGTGCCAGAGTTGTGCGAGAGTTGTGCCAGAGTTGTGCCAGAGGTTTGCCAGAGTCGTGCCAGAGTTGTGCCAGAGTTGTGGAAGAGTTGTGCCAGAGTTGTGCGAGTGTTGTGCCAGAGTTGTTGCAGTGTTGTGCCAGAGATGTGCCAGAGATGTGCCAGAGTTGTGTCAGAGTTGTGCCAGTTGTGCCAGAGTTGTGCCAGAAATGTGCCAGAGTTGTGCCAGAGTGCTAGACTTGTGCCAGAGTTGTGCGAGAGTTGTGCCAGAGTTGTGCCAGAGGTTTGCCAGAGTCGTGCCAGAGTTGTGCCAGAGTTGTGGAAGAGTTGTGCCAGAGTTGTGCGAGTGTTGTGCCAGAGTTGTTGCAGTGTTGTGCCAGAGATGTGCCAGAGATGTGCCAGAGTTGTGTCAGAGTTGTGCCAGTTGTGCCAGAGTTGTGCCAGAAATGTGCCAGAGTTGTGCCAGAGTGCTAGACTTGTGCCAGAGTTGTGCGAGAGTTGTGCCAGAGTTGTGCCAGAGGTTTGCCAGAGTCGTGCCAGAGTTGTGCCAGAGTTGTGCTAGACTGGTGCCAGAGTTGTGCGAGAGTTGTCCCAGAGTTGTGCCAGAGTTGTGCCAGAGTTGTGCCAGAGCTGTGCTATAGTTGTGCCAGAGTTGTGCCAGAGTTGTGCCAGAGTGGTGTCAGAGTTGTGCCACATTTGTGCCAGAGGTGTGCCGGAGTTGTGCCAGAGTTATTGTCAGAGTTGTGCAACATTTGTGCCAGAGTCGTGCCAGAGTTGTGCCAGATTTGTGCCAGAGAAGTGCCAACATTGTGCTAGATTTGTTCCAGAGTTGTGCCAGAGTTGTGCCAGCGTTGTCCCATAGTTGGGCCAAAGTTGTGCTAGAGTTGTTCCAGAGTTGAGCCAGAGTTGTGCCAAAGTTGTGCCAGAGTTGTGCCGGAGTTGTGGTATTGTTGTGCCATAGTTGTGCCAGAGTTGTGCCAGAGTTTACCAGAATTGTGCCAGATTTGTGCCAGAGTTGTGCCAGAGTTGTGCCAGAGTTGTGCCAGAGCTGTACCAGAGTTGTGGAAGAGTTGTGCCAGAGTTTTCCCATAGTTTTTCCAGAGTTGAGCCAGAGTTGTGCCAGAGTTGTGGAAGAGCTGTACCAGAGTTATTCGAGTGTTGTGCCAGAGTTGGTCCAGAGTTGTGCCAGAGATGTGCCGGACTTGTGCCAGAGTTGTGCCAGTTGTGCCAGAGTTGTGCCAGAGTTTTGCCAGAGTTGTGCTAGAGTTGTGCTAGAGTTGTGCCAGAGCTGTGCCAGAGTTGTGCCAGAGTTATGCTAGAGTTGTGCTAGAGTTGTGCCAGAGCTGTGCCAGAGTTGTGCCAGAGTTATGCTAGAGTTGTGCTAGAGTTGTGCCAGAGCTGTGCCAGAGTTGTGCCAGAGTTATGCTAGAGTTGTGCTAGAGTTGTGCCAGAGCTGTGCCAGAGTTGTGCCAGAGTTATGCTAGAGTTGTGCTAGAGTTGTGCCAGAGCTGTGCCAGAGTTGTGCCAGAGTTATGCTAGAGTTGTGCTAGAGTTGTGCCAGAGCTGTGCCAGAGTTGTGCCAGAGTTATGCTAGAGTTGTGCTAGAGTTGTGCCAGAGCTGTGCCAGAGTTGTGCCAGAGTTATGCTAGAGTTGTGCTAGAGTTGTGCCAGAGCTGTGCCAGAGTTGTGCCAGAGTTATGCTAGAGTTGTGCTAGAGTTGTGCCAGAGCTGTGCCAGAGTTGTGCCAGAGTTATGCTAGAGTTGTGCTAGAGTTGTGCCAGAGCTGTGCCAGAGTTGTGCCAGAGTTATGCTAGAGTTGTGCTAGAGTTGTGCCAGAGCTGTGCCAGAGTTGTGCCAGAGTTATGCTAGAGTTGTGCTAGAGTTGTGCCAGAGCTGTGCCAGAGTTGTGCCAGAGTTATGCTAGAGTTGTGCTAGAGTTGTGCCAGAGCTGTGCCAGAGTTGTGCCAGAGTTATGCTAGAGTTGTGCTAGAGTTGTGCCAGAGCTGTGCCAGAGTTGTGCCAGAGTTATGCTAGAGTTGTGCTAGAGTTGTGCCAGAGCTGTGCCAGAGTTGTGCCAGAGTTATGCTAGAGTTGTGCTAGAGTTGTGCCAGAGCTGTGCCAGAGTTGTGCCAGAGTTATGCTAGAGTTGTGCTAGAGTTGTGCCAGAGCTGTGCCAGAGTTGTGCCAGAGTTATGCTAGAGTTGTGCTAGAGTTGTGCCAGAGCTGTGCCAGAGTTGTGCCAGAGTTATGCTAGAGTTGTGCTAGAGTTGTGCCAGAGCTGTGCCAGAGTTGTGCCAGAGTTATGCTAGAGTTGTGCTAGAGTTGTGCCAGAGCTGTGCCAGAGTTGTGCCAGAGTTATGCTAGAGTTGTGCTAGAGTTGTGCCAGAGCTGTGCCAGAGTTGTGCCAGAGTTATGCTAGAGTTGTGCTAGAGTTGTGCCAGAGCTGTGCCAGAGTTGTGCCAGAGTTATGCTAGAGTTGTGCTAGAGTTGTGCCAGAGCTGTGCCAGAGTTGTGCCAGAGTTATGCTAGAGTTGTGCTAGAGTTGTGCCAGAGCTGTGCCAGAGTTGTGCCAGAGTTATGCTAGAGTTGTGCTAGAGTTGTGCCAGAGCTGTGCCAGAGTTGTGCCAGAGTTATGCTAGAGTTGTGCTAGAGTTGTGCCAGAGCTGTGCCAGAGTTGTGCCAGAGTTATGCTAGAGTTGTGCTAGAGTTGTGCCAGAGCTGTGCCAGAGTTGTGCCAGAGTTATGCTAGAGTTGTGCTAGAGTTGTGCCAGAGCTGTGCCAGAGTTGTGCCAGAGTTATGCTAGAGTTGTGCTAGAGTTGTGCCAGAGCTGTGCCAGAGTTGTGCCAGAGTTATGCTAGAGTTGTGCTAGAGTTGTGCCAGAGCTGTGCCAGAGTTGTGCCAGAGTTATGCTAGAGTTGTGCTAGAGTTGTGCCAGAGCTGTGCCAGAGTTGTGCCAGAGTTATGCTAGAGTTGTGCTAGAGTTGTGCCAGAGCTGTGCCAGAGTTGTGCCAGAGTTATGCTAGAGTTGTGCTAGAGTTGTGCCAGAGCTGTGCCAGAGTTGTGCCAGAGTTATGCTAGAGTTGTGCTAGAGTTGTGCCAGAGCTGTGCCAGAGTTGTGCCAGAGTTATGCTAGAGTTGTGCTAGAGTTGTGCCAGAGCTGTGCCAGAGTTGTGCCAGAGTTATGCTAGAGTTGTGCTAGAGTTGTGCCAGAGCTGTGCCAGAGTTGTGCCAGAGTTATGCTAGAGTTGTGCTAGAGTTGTGCCAGAGCTGTGCCAGAGTTGTGCCAGAGTTATGCTAGAGTTGTGCTAGAGTTGTGCCAGAGCTGTGCCAGAGTTGTGCCAGAGTTATGCTAGAGTTGTGCTAGAGTTGTGCCAGAGCTGTGCCAGAGTTGTGCCAGAGTTATGCTAGAGTTGTGCTAGAGTTGTGCCAGAGCTGTGCCAGAGTTGTGCCAGAGTTATGCTAGAGTTGTGCTAGAGTTGTGCCAGAGCTGTGCCAGAGTTGTGCCAGAGTTATGCTAGAGTTGTGCTAGAGTTGTGCCAGAGCTGTGCCAGAGTTGTGCCAGAGTTATGCTAGAGTTGTGCTAGAGTTGTGCCAGAGCTGTGCCAGAGTTGTGCCAGAGTTATGCTAGAGTTGTGCTAGAGTTGTGCCAGAGCTGTGCCAGAGTTGTGCCAGAGTTATGCTAGAGTTGTGCTAGAGTTGTGCCAGAGCTGTGCCAGAGTTGTGCCAGAGTTATGCTAGAGTTGTGCTAGAGTTGTGCCAGAGCTGTGCCAGAGTTGTGCCAGAGTTATGCTAGAGTTGTGCTAGAGTTGTGCCAGAGCTGTGCCAGAGTTGTGCCAGAGTTATGCTAGAGTTGTGCTAGAGTTGTGCCAGAGCTGTGCCAGAGTTGTGCCAGAGTTATGCTAGAGTTGTGCTAGAGTTGTGCCAGAGCTGTGCCAGAGTTGTGCCAGAGTTCTGCCAGAGTTGTGCCAGAGTTGTGCCAGAGTTGTGCCAGTGTTGTGCCAGACTTGTACCTGAGTTGTGCCAGAGTTGTGCTAGAGTTATGCAAAAGTTGTGCCAGACTTGTGCCAGATTTGCTCTAGAACTGTGCCAAATTTGTGCTAGAGGTTTGCCAGAGTTGTGCCATAGTTGTGCCAGAGTTGTGCTGGAGTTTTGCCATAGTTGATCCAGAGTTGTGCCAGAGTTGTGCCAGTTGTGCCAGAGTAGTGCAAGAGTTGTTCCAGAGTTGTGCCAGAGTTGTGCCCGAGTTGTGCAAGAGCTTTACAAGAGTTGTGCTAGAGTTCTGCCAGATGTTTGCCAGAGTTGTGCCAGGGTTGTGCCGGAGTTGTGCCAGAGTTGTGGAAGCGTTGTGCCAGAGTTATGCGAGTATTTTTCCAGAGTTCTTCCAGAGTTGCGCCAGAGTTGTGCCAGAGTTGTGCCAGAGTTGTGCCAGAGTGATGCCAGTTGTGCCAGAGTTGTGCCAGAGTTGTGCCAGGGTTGTTCCAGAGATGTGCCAGAGTTGTGCTAGAGTTGTGCCAGAGTTTTGCCAGGGTTGTGCCAGAGTTGCGCTAGAGTTGTGCAGAAGTTATGCCAGAGTCGTGCCACAGTTGTGCCAGAGTTGTGCGAGAGTTGTGCCAGAGTTGTGCTAGATTTGTTCAAGAGTTGTGCCAGAGTTGTTCCAGAGGTGTCCCATAGTTGTGCCAGATTTGTGCCAGAGTTGATCCAGAGTTGTCCCAGAGTTGTGCCAGAGTTGTGCCAGAGTTGTGCCAGAGTTGTGCCAGAGTTGTGCCAGAGTT
>SZWC01009180.1:48561-60204 GCA_023375785.1 Penium margaritaceum
AGTTGTGCCAGAGTTGTGCCATAGTTGTGCCAGAGGTGTGCCAGGGTTGTGCCAGAGTTGTGCCAGAGTTTTTCCAGAGTTGTGCTAGAGTTGTGCCAGGGTTGTGCCAGAGTTCTGCCAGAGTGGTGCCAGAGTTTTGCCAGAGTTGTGCCAGAGTTGTGCCACAGTTGTGCTAGAGTTCTGCCAGAGTTGTGCGAGAGGTGTGCTAGAGTTGTGCCAAACTTGTGCCAGAGTCATGCCATAGTTGTGCCAGAGTTGTGCCAGATTTGTACCAGAGTTGTGCTAGATTTGTTCTGGAGTTGTGCCAGAGCTGTGCCAGAGTTGTGGCAGACGTGTGCTATATTTGTTCCTGAGTTGTCCCAATGATGTGCCAATGTTGTGCCAGACTTGTGCTAGATTTGTTCCGGAGTTCTGCCAGAGCTGTGCCAGAGTTGTCCCAGAGTTGTGCCAGACTTGTGCTAGATTTGTTCCTGATTTGTGCCAGAGTTGTGCCAGAGATTGCCAGAGTTGTGCCAGAGATTTGCCAGAGTTGTGCCAGAGTTGTGCCAGAGTTGTGCCAGATTTGTGCCAGAGTTGTGCCAGAGTTGTGCCAGAGTTGTGCCAGAATTCTGCCAGAGTTGTCCCAGAGTTATGCCAGAGTTCCGCCAGAGTTGTGCCAGAGTTGTGCCAGAGTTGTGCCAGATTTGTGCCAGAGTTGTGCCAGAGTTGTGCCAGAGTTGTGCCAGAATTCTGCCAGAGTTGTCCCAGAGTTATGCCAGAGTTCCGCCAGAGTTGTGCCAGAGTTGTGCTGAAGTTGTGTCCGAGTTGTGCCAGATTTGTGCCAGAATTGTGCCAGAGTTGTGCCAGAGTTGTGCCAGAGTTGTGCCAGAAATGTGCCTAAGTCGTGCCAGAGTTGTGCCATAGTTGTGCCAGTGTTGTGCCAGAGTTGCCCCAGAGTGGTGCCAGAGTTGTGCCAGAGTTGTGCCAGAGTTGTCCCAGAGTTGTGCCAGAATTCTGCCAAAGTTGTGCCAGAGTTATGCCAAAGGTTTGCCAGTGTCGTTGCAGAGTTGTGCCAGAGTTGTTCCAGAGTTGTGCCAGAGTTGTGCTAGAGTTATTCCAGAGTTGTGCCAGAGTTGCACCAGAGTTGTGGCAGAGTTGTGCCAGAGTTGTGCCAGAGTTGTGCCAGAATCGTGCCAGAGTTGTGCCAGACTTGTGCCAGAGTTGTGCCAGAGTTGTGCTAGAGTTGTCCCAATGTTGTGCCAGAGTTGTGCCAGAGTTGTGCGAGAGTTGTGCCAGAGTTGTGGCAGAGTTGTGGCAGAGTTGTGGCAGAGTTGTGGCAGAGTTGTGCCAGAGTTGTTCCAGAGTGTTGTTAGAGTTGTGCCATATTTGTGCCAGAGTTGTGCCAGAGTTCGGCCAGTTGTACTAGAGTTGTGCCATAGTTGTGCCAGAGTTGTGCCAGGGTTTTGCCAGAGTTGTGCCAGAGTTGTGCCAGAGTTGTGCTAGAGTTGATCCAGAGTTGCCCCAGAGTTGTGCCAGAGTTGAGCCATTAGTACCAGAGTTGTGCCAGAGGTATGCCAGAGTTTTGCCAGAGACGTGCCAGAGTCGTGCCAGAGTTGTGCCAGACTTGTACCAGAGTTGTGCTAGAGTTGATCCAGAGTTGCCCCAGAGTTGTGCCAGAGTTGAGCCATTAGTACCAGAGTTGTGCCAGAGGTATGCCAGAGTTTTGCCAGAGACGTGCCAGAGTCGTGCCAGAGTTGTGCCAGACTTGTACCAGAGTTGTGCTAGAGTTGATCCAGAGTTGCCCCAGAGTTGTGCCAGAGTTGAGCCATTAGTACCAGAGTTGTGCCAGAGGTATGCCAGAGTTTTGCCAGAGACGTGCCAGAGTCGTGCCAGAGTTGTGCCAGACTTGTACCAGAGTTGTGCTAGAGTTGATCCAGAGTTGCCCCAGAGTTGTGCCAGAGTTGAGCCATTAGTACCAGAGTTGTGCCAGAGGTATGCCAGAGTTTTGCCAGAGACGTGCCAGAGTCGTGCCAGAGTTGTGCCAGACTTGTACCAGAGTTGTGCTAGAGTTGATCCAGAGTTGCCCCAGAGTTGTGCCAGAGTTGAGCCATTAGTACCAGAGTTGTGCCAGAGGTATGCCAGAGTTTTGCCAGAGACGTGCCAGAGTCGTGCCAGAGTTGTGCCAGACTTGTACCAGAGTTGTGCTAGAGTTGATCCAGAGTTGCCCCAGAGTTGTGCCAGAGTTGAGCCATTAGTACCAGAGTTGTGCCAGAGGTATGCCAGAGTTTTGCCAGAGACGTGCCAGAGTCGTGCCAGAGTTGTGCCAGACTTGTACCAGAGTTGTGCTAGAGTTGATCCAGAGTTGCCCCAGAGTTGTGCCAGAGTTGAGCCATTAGTACCAGAGTTGTGCCAGAGGTATGCCAGAGTTTTGCCAGAGACGTGCCAGAGTCGTGCCAGAGTTGTGCCAGACTTGTACCAGAGTTGTGCTAGAGTTGATCCAGAGTTGCCCCAGAGTTGTGCCAGAGTTGAGCCATTAGTACCAGAGTTGTGCCAGAGGTATGCCAGAGTTTTGCCAGAGACGTGCCAGAGTCGTGCCAGAGTTGTGCCAGACTTGTACCAGAGTTGTGCTAGAGTTGATCCAGAGTTGCCCCAGAGTTGTGCCAGAGTTGAGCCATTAGTACCAGAGTTGTGCCAGAGGTATGCCAGAGTTTTGCCAGAGACGTGCCAGAGTCGTGCCAGAGTTGTGCCAGACTTGTACCAGAGTTGTGCTAGAGTTGATCCAGAGTTGCCCCAGAGTTGTGCCAGAGTTGAGCCATTAGTACCAGAGTTGTGCCAGAGGTATGCCAGAGTTTTGCCAGAGACGTGCCAGAGTCGTGCCAGAGTTGTGCCAGACTTGTACCAGAGTTGTGCTAGAGTTGATCCAGAGTTGCCCCAGAGTTGTGCCAGAGTTGAGCCATTAGTACCAGAGTTGTGCCAGAGGTATGCCAGAGTTTTGCCAGAGACGTGCCAGAGTCGTGCCAGAGTTGTGCCAGACTTGTACCAGAGTTGTGCTAGAGTTGATCCAGAGTTGCCCCAGAGTTGTGCCAGAGTTGAGCCATTAGTACCAGAGTTGTGCCAGAGGTATGCCAGAGTTTTGCCAGAGACGTGCCAGAGTCGTGCCAGAGTTGTGCCAGACTTGTACCAGAGTTGTGCTAGAGTTGATCCAGAGTTGCCCCAGAGTTGTGCCAGAGTTGAGCCATTAGTACCAGAGTTGTGCCAGAGGTATGCCAGAGTTTTGCCAGAGACGTGCCAGAGTCGTGCCAGAGTTGTGCCAGACTTGTACCAGAGTTGTGCTAGAGTTGATCCAGAGTTGCCCCAGAGTTGTGCCAGAGTTGAGCCATTAGTACCAGAGTTGTGCCAGAGGTATGCCAGAGTTTTGCCAGAGACGTGCCAGAGTCGTGCCAGAGTTGTGCCAGACTTGTACCAGAGTTGTGCTAGAGTTGATCCAGAGTTGCCCCAGAGTTGTGCCAGAGTTGAGCCATTAGTACCAGAGTTGTGCCAGAGGTATGCCAGAGTTTTGCCAGAGACGTGCCAGAGTCGTGCCAGAGTTGTGCCAGACTTGTACCAGAGTTGTGCTAGAGTTGATCCAGAGTTGCCCCAGAGTTGTGCCAGAGTTGAGCCATTAGTACCAGAGTTGTGCCAGAGGTATGCCAGAGTTTTGCCAGAGACGTGCCAGAGTCGTGCCAGAGTTGTGCCAGACTTGTACCAGAGTTGTGCTAGAGTTGATCCAGAGTTGCCCCAGAGTTGTGCCAGAGTTGAGCCATTAGTACCAGAGTTGTGCCAGAGGTATGCCAGAGTTTTGCCAGAGACGTGCCAGAGTCGTGCCAGAGTTGTGCCAGACTTGTACCAGAGTTGTGCTAGAGTTGATCCAGAGTTGCCCCAGAGTTGTGCCAGAGTTGAGCCATTAGTACCAGAGTTGTGCCAGAGGTATGCCAGAGTTTTGCCAGAGACGTGCCAGAGTCGTGCCAGAGTTGTGCCAGACTTGTACCAGAGTTGTGCTAGAGTTGATCCAGAGTTGCCCCAGAGTTGTGCCAGAGTTGAGCCATTAGTACCAGAGTTGTGCCAGAGGTATGCCAGAGTTTTGCCAGAGACGTGCCAGAGTCGTGCCAGAGTTGTGCCAGACTTGTACCAGAGTTGTGCTAGAGTTGATCCAGAGTTGCCCCAGAGTTGTGCCAGAGTTGAGCCATTAGTACCAGAGTTGTGCCAGAGGTATGCCAGAGTTTTGCCAGAGACGTGCCAGAGTCGTGCCAGAGTTGTGCCAGACTTGTACCAGAGTTGTGCTAGAGTTGATCCAGAGTTGCCCCAGAGTTGTGCCAGAGTTGAGCCATTAGTACCAGAGTTGTGCCAGAGGTATGCCAGAGTTTTGCCAGAGACGTGCCAGAGTCGTGCCAGAGTTGTGCCAGACTTGTACCAGAGTTGTGCTAGAGTTGATCCAGAGTTGCCCCAGAGTTGTGCCAGAGTTGAGCCATTAGTACCAGAGTTGTGCCAGAGGTATGCCAGAGTTTTGCCAGAGACGTGCCAGAGTCGTGCCAGAGTTGTGCCAGACTTGTACCAGAGTTGTGCTAGAGTTGATCCAGAGTTGCCCCAGAGTTGTGCCAGAGTTGAGCCATTAGTACCAGAGTTGTGCCAGAGGTATGCCAGAGTTTTGCCAGAGACGTGCCAGAGTCGTGCCAGAGTTGTGCCAGACTTGTACCAGAGTTGTGCTAGAGTTGATCCAGAGTTGCCCCAGAGTTGTGCCAGAGTTGAGCCATTAGTACCAGAGTTGTGCCAGAGGTATGCCAGAGTTTTGCCAGAGACGTGCCAGAGTCGTGCCAGAGTTGTGCCAGACTTGTACCAGAGTTGTGCTAGAGTTGATCCAGAGTTGCCCCAGAGTTGTGCCAGAGTTGAGCCATTAGTACCAGAGTTGTGCCAGAGGTATGCCAGAGTTTTGCCAGAGACGTGCCAGAGTCGTGCCAGAGTTGTGCCAGACTTGTACCAGAGTTGTGCTAGAGTTGATCCAGAGTTGCCCCAGAGTTGTGCCAGAGTTGAGCCATTAGTACCAGAGTTGTGCCAGAGGTATGCCAGAGTTTTGCCAGAGACGTGCCAGAGTCGTGCCAGAGTTGTGCCAGACTTGTACCAGAGTTGTGCTAGAGTTGATCCAGAGTTGCCCCAGAGTTGTGCCAGAGTTGAGCCATTAGTACCAGAGTTGTGCCAGAGGTATGCCAGAGTTTTGCCAGAGACGTGCCAGAGTCGTGCCAGAGTTGTGCCAGACTTGTACCAGAGTTGTGCTAGAGTTGATCCAGAGTTGCCCCAGAGTTGTGCCAGAGTTGAGCCATTAGTACCAGAGTTGTGCCAGAGGTATGCCAGAGTTTTGCCAGAGACGTGCCAGAGTCGTGCCAGAGTTGTGCCAGACTTGTACCAGAGTTGTGCTAGAGTTGATCCAGAGTTGCCCCAGAGTTGTGCCAGAGTTGAGCCATTAGTACCAGAGTTGTGCCAGAGGTATGCCAGAGTTTTGCCAGAGACGTGCCAGAGTCGTGCCAGAGTTGTGCCAGACTTGTACCAGAGTTGTGCTAGAGTTGATCCAGAGTTGCCCCAGAGTTGTGCCAGAGTTGAGCCATTAGTACCAGAGTTGTGCCAGAGGTATGCCAGAGTTTTGCCAGAGACGTGCCAGAGTCGTGCCAGAGTTGTGCCAGACTTGTACCAGAGTTGTGCTAGAGTTGATCCAGAGTTGCCCCAGAGTTGTGCCAGAGTTGAGCCATTAGTACCAGAGTTGTGCCAGAGGTATGCCAGAGTTTTGCCAGAGACGTGCCAGAGTCGTGCCAGAGTTGTGCCAGACTTGTACCAGAGTTGTGCTAGAGTTGATCCAGAGTTGCCCCAGAGTTGTGCCAGAGTTGAGCCATTAGTACCAGAGTTGTGCCAGAGGTATGCCAGAGTTTTGCCAGAGACGTGCCAGAGTCGTGCCAGAGTTGTGCCAGACTTGTACCAGAGTTGTGCTAGAGTTGATCCAGAGTTGCCCCAGAGTTGTGCCAGAGTTGAGCCATTAGTACCAGAGTTGTGCCAGAGGTATGCCAGAGTTTTGCCAGAGACGTGCCAGAGTCGTGCCAGAGTTGTGCCAGACTTGTACCAGAGTTGTGCTAGAGTTGATCCAGAGTTGCCCCAGAGTTGTGCCAGAGTTGAGCCATTAGTACCAGAGTTGTGCCAGAGGTGTGCCAAAGTTGTGCTGGAGTTGTGTCATACTTCATCCAGAGTTGTGCCAGAGTTGTGCCATTAGTACCAGAGTTGTGCCGGAGTTGTGCCAGAGTTCTTCCAGAGTTGTGCCAGAATTGTGCCAGAGTTGTGGTAGAGTTGTGCCATAGTTGTACACAATTTCTGCCAGAGTTGTGCCAGAATTGTGCCAGAGTTATGCCATAGTTGTGCCAGAGTTGTGCCAGAGTTGGCCAAAGTTGTGGAAGAGCTGTGCCAGAGTTATGCGAGTGTTGTGCCAGAGTTGTTCCAGAGTTGTGCCAGAGATGTGCCAGAGTTGTGCCGGAGTTGTGCCAGAGTTGTGCCAGAGTTGTGCCAGCGTTGTGCCAGAGTTGTAACAGTGTTGTTCCGGAGTTGTGCCAGAGTTGTGTTGGATTTCTGCCAGAGTTGTGCCAAAATTGTACGAAAGTAGTGCCAGAGTCGTGCCAGAGTCATGCCAGATTTGTGCCATAGTTGTGCCAGAACTGAGCCAAAGTTGTGCCAGAGTTGTGCCAGAGTTGTGGCAGAGTTTTGCCAGAGTTGTGCCAGAGTTGTGCTAATGTTGTGCCATAGTTGATCCAGAGTTGTGCCAGAGTTGTGCCATTAGTACCAGAGTTGTGCCCGAGTTGTGCCAGAGTTGTGCCAGATTTGTGCCAGAGTTGTTCCAGAGTTGTGCCAGAGTTGTGCCAGATTTGAGCCAGGGTTGTGCCAGAGTTGTGCAAGAGTTGTGCTAGAGTTGTGCAAGAGTTGAGCCAGAGTTGTGCCATGGTTGTGCCAGTTGTGCCAGAGTTGTGCCAGGGTTGTTCCAGAGTTGTGCCAGAGTATTGCCCAAGTTGTGCAAGAGTTGTGCCAGGCTTGTGCCAGATTTGTGCCAGAGTTGTGCCAAACTTGTGCCAGAGTCGTGCCACAGTTGTGCCAGAAATGTGCTAGAGTTGATCCAGAGTTGTCCCAGAGTTGTGCCAGAGTTGTGCCAGAGTTGTGCCCGAGTTGTGCCAGAGTTGTGCTGAAGTTGTGCCAGAGTTGTGCCAGGGTTGTGCCAGAGTTGTCCCAGAGTTGTGCCAGAGTTGTGCTAGAGTTGATCCAGAGTTGTCCCAGAGTTGTGCCAGAGTTTTCCTAGAGTTGTGCCAGAGATGTGCCAGAGTTGTGCCAGAGTTGTGCCCGAGTTGTGCCAGAGTTGTGCCAGATTTGTGCCAGATTTGTGCCAGAGTTGTGCCAAACTTGTGCCAGAGTCGTGCGACAGTTGTGCCAGAGATGTGCTAGAGCTGATCCACAGTTGTCCCAGAGATGTGCCAGAGTTGTGCCAGAGTTGTGCCCGAGTTGTGCCAGAGTTGTGCCAGATTTGTGCCAGATTTGTGCCAGAGTTGTGCCAAACTTGTGCCAGAGTCGTGCGACAGTTGTGCCAGAGATGTGCTAGAGCTGATCCACAGTTGTCCCAGAGATGTGCCAGAGTTGTGCCAGAGTTGTGCCCGAGTTGTGCCAGAGTTGTGCCAGATTTGTGCCAGATTTGTGCCAGAGTTGTGCCAAACTTGTGCCAGAGTCGTGCGACAGTTGTGCCAGAGATGTGCTAGAGCTGATCCACAGTTGTCCCAGAGATGTGCCAGAGTTGTGCCAGAGTTGTGCCCGAGTTGTGCCAGAGTTGTGCCAGATTTGTGCCAGATTTGTGCCAGAGTTGTGCCAAACTTGTGCCAGAGTCGTGCGACAGTTGTGCCAGAGATGTGCTAGAGCTGATCCACAGTTGTCCCAGAGATGTGCCAGAGTTGTGCCAGAGTTGTGCCCGAGTTGTGCCAGAGTTGTGCCAGATTTGTGCCAGATTTGTGCCAGAGTTGTGCCAAACTTGTGCCAGAGTCGTGCGACAGTTGTGCCAGAGATGTGCTAGAGCTGATCCACAGTTGTCCCAGAGATGTGCCAGAGTTGTGCCAGAGTTGTGCCCGAGTTGTGCCAGAGTTGTGCCAGATTTGTGCCAGATTTGTGCCAGAGTTGTGCCAAACTTGTGCCAGAGTCGTGCGACAGTTGTGCCAGAGATGTGCTAGAGCTGATCCACAGTTGTCCCAGAGATGTGCCAGAGTTGTGCCAGAGTTGTGCCCGAGTTGTGCCAGAGTTGTGCCAGAGTTGTACCAGCGTTGTGCCAGAGTTGTGCCGGAGTTGTGCCAAAGGTGTGCCAGAGTTGTGCCTGAGTTGTGCCTGAGTTGTGCCAGAGTTGTGCCAGAGCTGTGCCAGAATTGTGCCAGAGTTGTGCCAGAGTTGTGCCAGCGTTGTGCCAGAGTTGTGCCAGAGTTGTGCCACAGTTGTGCCAGCGTTGTGCCAGAGTTGTGCCTGAGTTGTGCAAGAGTTGTGCCAGAGCTGTGCCAGAGTTGTGCCAGAGCTTTTCCAGAGTTTTTCCATAGTTGTGCCAGAGTTGTGCCAGAGTTGGCCAAAGTTGTGGAAGAGCTGTGCCAGAGTTATGCGAGTGTTGTGCCAGAGATGTTCCAGAGTTCTGCCAGAGATGTGCCAGAGTTGTGCCAGAGTTGTGCCAGAGTTGTGCCAGCGTTGTGCCAGAGTTGTAACAGTGTTGTTCCAGAGTTGTCCCAGAGTTGTGTCAGAGTTCTTCCAGAGTTGGGCCAAAATTGTACCAAAGTTGTGCCAGAGTCGTGCCAGAGTCGTGCCAGAGTTGTGCCAGATTTCTTCTAGAGTTGTGCTAGAGTTGTTCCAGAGTTGTGCCAGAGTTGTGCCAATGTTATGCCAGAGTTGTGCCTGAGTTGTGCCAGAGTTGTGCTAGAGTTATGCCAATGTTGTGCCAGAGTTGTGCCAGAGTTTTGCCATAACTGAGCCAAAGTTGTGCCAGAGTTGTGCCAGAGTTGTGGCAGAGTTGTGCCAGAGTTGTGCCAGAGTTGTGCTAAAGTTGTGCCAGAGTTGTGCCAGAGTTGTGCCAGAGTCGTGCCAGAGTTGTGCCAGAGTTCTGCTAGAGTTGTGCTAGAGTTGTGCCAGAGTTGTGCCAAAGTTGTGCCAGAGTCGTGCCAGAGTCGTGCCAGAGTTGTGCCAGAGTTCTGCTAGAGTTGTGCTAGAGTTGTGCCAGAGTTGTGCCAAAGTTGTGCCAGAGTCGTGCCAGAGTCGTGCCAGAGTTGTGCCAGAGTTCTGCTAGAGTTGTGCTAGAGTTGTGCCAGAGTTGTGCCAGAGTCGTGCCAGAGTTGTGCTAGAGTTGTGCCAGAGATGTGCCAGAGTTGTGCCAGAGTTTTGCCAGAGTTGTGCCAGGGTTGTGCCAGAGTTGTGCCACAGTTGTGCCAAAGTTGTGCCAGAGTCGTGCCACAGTTGTGCAATAGTTGTGCCAGAATTGTGCTAGAGTTGTGCTAGATGTGTTCCAGAGTTGTGCCAGAGTTGTGCGAGATATGTACCAGAGTTGTGCTAGAGTTGTACCAGAGTTGTGCCAGAGATGTGCCAGAGTGGTGCCAGAGTTTTGCCACAGCTGCGCCATAGTTGTGCCAGAGTTGTGCCAAAGTTGTGCCAGAGTTGTGTCAGAGTTGTGCCAGAGTTGTGCCAGAGTTGTGCCAGTGTAGTGCCAGCGTTGTGCTAGATTTGTTCCAGAGTTGTGCCAACGTTGTCCCAGAGTTGTCCCATAGTTGTGCCAAAGTTGTGCTATACTTGTTCCAGAGTTGTGCCAGAGTTGTGCCAGAGTTGTGCCAGAGTTGTGGTAGAGTTGTTCCATAGTTGTGCCAGAGTTGTGCACGATTTGTGCAAGAGTTGTGCCAGAGTTGTGCCACAATTGTGCCAGAGTTGTGCCAGAGTTGTGCCAGAGTTGTGCCAGAGCTGTGCCAGAGTTGTGCCAGAGTTGTGCCAGAGTTGTGTCAGAGTTGTGCCAGAGTTGTGCCAGAGTTGTGCCAGCGTCGTGCCAGCGTTGTGCCAGAGAGGTGCCAGTGTTGTTCCAGAGTTGTGCCAGAGTTGTGTCAGAGTTCTTCCAGAGTTGTGCCAAAGTTGTACCAAAGTTGTGCCAGAATCGTGCCAGAGTCGTGCCAGAGTTGTGCCAGAGCTTTGCCAGAGTTTTTCAATCGTTGTGCCAGAGTTGTGCCAGAGTTGTGCCAAAATCGTGGAAGAGCTGTGCCAGAGTTATGCAAGTGTTGTGCCAGAGTTGTTCCAGTGTTGTGCCAGAGATGTGTCAGAGTTGTGCCAGAGTTGTGCCAGAGTTGTGCCATTGTTGTGCCAGAGTTGAGCTAGAGTTATGCCAGAGTTGTGCCAGATTTGTGCTAGAGTTATGCTAGAGTTGTTCCAGAGTTGTGCCAGACTTGTGCCAAAGTTATGCCAGAGTTGTGCCAGAGTTGTGCTAGAGCTGATCCAGAGTTGTGCCAGAGTTGTGCCAGAGTTGTGCCAAAGTTGTGCCAGAGTTGTGCCATTGTTGTGCCAGAGTTGAGCCAGAGTTGTGCCAGAGTTGTGACAGCGTTGTGCCAGACGTGTGCCCGAGTTGTGCCGGAGTTGTGCTAGAGTTGTGCCAGAGATGTGCCAGAGTTGTGCCAGAGTTGTGCCAGAGTTCTGCCAGAGTTGTGCCAAAGTTGTGCCAGAGTTGTGCCAGAGTTGTGCGAGAGTTGTGCCAGAGTTGTGCCAGAGTTGTGCCATAGTTGTGCCAGAGTTGAGCCAGAGTTGTGCCAGAGTTGTGACAGCGTTGTGCCAGACGTGTGCCCGAGTTGTGCCGGAGTTGTGCTAGAGTTGTGCCAGAGATGTGCCAGAGTTGTGCCAGAGTTGTGCCAGAGTTCTGCCAGAGTTGTGCCAAAGTTGTGCCAGAGTTGTGCCAGAGTTGTGCGAGAGTTGTGCCAGAGTTGTGCCAGAGTTGTGCCAGAGTTGTGCCAGAGTTGTGCCAGAGTTGTGCCAGAGTTGTGCCAGAGTTGTGCCAAAGTTGTGCCAGAGTTGTGCTAGAGTTGTGCCAGAGTTGTGTCAGAGTTGTGCCAAAGTTGTGCCAGAGTCGTGCCAGAGTTGTGCACAAGTTGTGCCAGAGTAGTGCCAGCGTTGTGCTGGATTTGTTACAGATTTGTGCCAATGCTGTGCTATAGTTGTTCCAGAGTTGTTCCAGAGTTGTGCCAGAGTTAAGCCAGAGTTGTACCAGAGTTGTGGTAGAGTTGTGCAAGAGTTGTGCTAGAGTTGTGGCAGAGTTTTGCCAGAAGTGAGCCAAAGTTGTGCCAGAGTTGTGCCAGAGTTGTGGCAGAGTTTTACCAGAGTTGTGCCGGAGTTGTGCCAGAGTTGTGCCAGAGTTGTGCCAGAGTTGTGCCAGATTTGTGCCAGAGTTGTACCAGAGTTGTGCCAGAGTTGTGCTAGACTTGTGCAAGAGTTGTTCCAGAGGTTTGCAAGAGTTGTGCCGGAGTTATGCCAGAATTGTGCCAGAATTGTGCCAAAGTTGTACCAGAGTTGTGCCAGAGTTGTGCCAGAGTTGTTCAATAGTTGTGCTAGAGTTGGGACATAGTTGTG
>SZWC01009181.1:28163-46263 GCA_023375785.1 Penium margaritaceum
TGTGTGTGTGTGTGTGTGTGTGTGTGTGTGTGTGTGTGTGTGTGTATCTGTGTGTGTGTGTGTGTGTATGTGTGTGAGGTAATCAGGGCCATTTCATACACTGGTTTTTTTAGTGTGTGCATTTAGTGTGCTCTCTTACAAGGGAGTAGCTTACACCAATCCATACACTACTTTCACAGTGTATTAGAAGAGTGTACTTTTGTCCTATGTGGCAAAAAAATCTCTTTTTAGGATGGACTCTAGTGCGTGGGGATAGTGCATGTGGCAAGTGCGCTCACGCACCATACTAAATTGTACTAAGAGCGCACTTAGTGCGCTTATTTGTCTTATGTGTCAAAGAAAACCTTGCCTTTTGTCCTATATGACAGAACAACTCTCTTCTTAAGAAGGACCTTAGTGCATGGAGCTAGTGTATGTGGCAAGTGCGCTCAGTCACCATATAAAGAGCGCACTCGGTGTGCTCATTTGTCTCATATTTTCTAGCACACCTTTCATTTTGTCTTATATGGCCAAAATCTTTTCCTCTCAGGAAGGACTCCATTGCGTGGGCCTAGTGTATGTGGCGAGTGCGCTTGGTCTCAATACAAAAATACACCAAGAGCGCACTCAGTACGCTACTTTGTCTTATGTGTCCTAGAAAATCCTGAATTTTTTCTTATATGTACAAATAATTCTTTACTTGAGGAAGGAGTTTAGTGCGTGAAGCTTGTGCATGACATTTGACATTTTGGAGGTGCATATGTATAAAAGGAGGGGTTCGTATTTTTAGTATTTCTCATCATATAATTTTTCTCAACAGATATTATAGAAGTATAAAGAATAAAATATGTGTTTTTTCCTACTTTGGAAACAAAATTTTGCTACAAATTTATCTCCATGTGTTTCATAAACATTGTGTTCACAATGTTTGGGGGAAATAATTTTGGGGAAAATTATTGTGTGTTTGAATAGAACTTCCTTCTTCTATTAAACATTTTTTATGCAGCTTGAATGTTTTTTCTCTTTGGTTTAAGTGTACAGTGTCAGGGTCATCTTGAGAACGTAGAAAAGGACATATAAGTTGTTCTGTAGTACATCTAGAAACGAAGGATGAAATCTTCTACGAATGCCTTTCTCGAACTCGCTATCGAGATCATCCGCTGGGACAATCGATCTGCAATCGTCGTTGGATTGTCGATGGAATCATCGCTCCACATCACACTTGACGGCCGACTACTCGCAGATAATCCTACATCACTATGGCTCGCAAATTCGTTCGCTCGAGTACTCGCAAGACGGTCTAGAGAGGCCCCCCAGTGTACGGGGGTAGTGTATGTGGCGATTGCACTCGAAATGAGTGCGGAAATGCACTTATCACGCACTCAGTGTGCAACCGATATAGACCGAAATGCATGAACAAATCGGCAGCATCTCTCCGTTGACACAGCAAACCCAAGAAGTTTGCCATGAAATGTCGCAAAAGAGAAAACATCAACCTAAGTGAACCCACGCCCCCTAGTTGCTGGGGGGGGGGGGGGGGGGGGGGATTCCCGAGCCGTCGACGGCCACCTCGCAGTCCGTGATACAAGAACAAAAAACTGCGGGTGTGTTTGGTCTAACTTTGTGATGGATTGAACGTCTTTCCGCATGTGAATGATGGATCGAATGATCGAGTTTAGTAGCATAAGTTAATTCAACGACTCATGAGAGAAGATCGGATTCGTGGCGAGAAATGGTCATTTTGGCATTTTGGCAGCATCTGTTGAATGACGCAAAATCAGAAATAAGCATTTGACGTTGGATTGACCGGACGTCCAGCTCTATCGGCCATTCGGAGATGATCCATGAACTTCTGGAGATACAGCATCCGTCACTATTCTGTTGATCGCACTGTTCGATAAATCGTGTACGATTTATCAAGCATTTATTGAAATTCAATATCATATATGAAACGATTTGCGTCAAAAGAAGCGGATGGTTCCTAAATTCGCTCAAAAATAGGTAACAACGGGTTACATTCATCTATAGCGATCGTCCGTTCGCGGATCAAGACCTTGTCGAATGAATAGGGTCTGGTCTCAAACCCCATATCATTCAGGTTTGCGCATTTCGGAGGTCGATCTGGCATTGAAAACAGCGACGGTTTGTTGCTTGAACAATGACATACATTCTTTCTCGGAAATCAATTTCAAATTGAGCGTTCGCACACTGAGTGCGTGATAAGTGCACTTTATTGCTCATTCCGCGGGAACTCGCCATACGCACTACCCCCGTACACTGGGGGGGCCCTCTAGACCACCCTGAGACAAGTCAATCGACGTATCTGGCGTCGTACGTCACACCAGGACAACCTCGTCACCGTTAGAATAGATATGTGATTCGACGTTCGTCAAGTCAAACGAGTCCACCTTCTCCGTGCGAGCGGGCGATTCACATAGCTAGAACGCCAAAGGTAGTTCGTAATGCAGATGTATAATGTAAGACGAATATACTAACATTGGAAGAATAACGGACAGACCTACGTCCGAATGAGAAGTCTAGCTTTGGAAGGGTACATTAACCTTAGAAAAGTATTGTTTAAGCTAAAATCAGTTTCTATGTATCTTGAAATACTTTATCCCCTTTTGTCTTAGAAATAACTCCCAAAAACATATTATTGGCAAAAACTTACAAAAAAAACAATGCATCAAGGAACATGGGGATACATTCAGGGGTCGATGTGTGGCGGCCAGCACCACCTTTTAGTGATGCTGCTCTCCAGCCGCTCCTGTGATCGGTCTCTACCCCGCCGGGACACGAAATTCTCCATCCTCACCATCATTCCTCTCAGAGGATTGGTCATCTTCTTCCATGGCAGGATCCGACTCTTCGTGGGTTTGCCTGCCACTTCTGTGGCGATGGACGCCACGGTTGGCGCCAGTGCCACTTGCGTCCTAGTGGGTGGCACCCACCCTGGCTCCAGCCTCGTGATTTCCCTCATACTCCACAGCCAACGGACCTACCTCATTCGTCCGTTTCTCCCACCGGCGCTCTGGCAGTCCTGTACACTGAGCTCCAGAGTCTGCGGCAAATGATGTAGCAGATCAGGGACCACCTCTTCTCCCATCCGGATGATTCTTCCTGTTCCCCGTCATCCTCGTCTTCTTCATCCTTCACTGAGGGACCTTCTCTAGCTGCACCGGACCTTTCATCTCAGTCTGTGGCTATTCTCTCCATCCTCCGCTCCACTGGTGTCATGCCCCCTCTCAGTCAGCCTCCTGCTCGACATCATCATTGTCGCCCAGCGCGTCATGTTTGTCTCGTCTCTGGCACGTCTTCATCTCCACCGGCTTCTGTCATTGCACCAGTTGAGGGGGGATGTGTGCATCCGTCCACTTCAACGTTGAATACGCTAGTGAGCACCAAGGATGGAGCAGGAGTACCTAGTACTGCATCTGTTAGAGCAGGTCCATCAGCATCAGACATATCCACATAGTCTACATCCACGCTTCCCTCATCCTCTACAGTACCAGCTGCATCAGCTGGTGCAGCTGCACTTGCTGCACGGGCTGCCCCACCTGTTGCATCGCCTGCAGCCGCGTCCTCTGCAGCTTCTACAGGTTCAGCAGTAGTAGTAGCATCAGACATATCCACACACTCTACATCCACGCTTCTCGCATCCTCTATTGTACCAGCTGCATCAGTTGGTACAGCTGCATTTGGTGCACGGGCTGCCCCACCTGTTGCATCACCTGCAGCAGTGTCCTCTGCAGCTTCTACAGGTTCAGCAGTAGTAGTACCATCAGACATATCCACACAGTCTACATCCATGCTTTCCGCATCATCTACGGTACCAGATTCATCAGCTGGTACAGCTGCACTTGCTGCACGGGCTGCCCCACCTGTTGCATCGCCTGCAACAGCGTCCTTTGCAGCTTTTATAGGTTCAGCAGCAGTAGTAGCATCAGACATATTCACACAGTCTACATCCATGGTTTTCGCATCATCTACGGTACCAGATTCTTCAGCTGGTACAACTGCACTTACTGCACGGGCTGCCCCACCTGTTGCATCGCCTGCAGCAGCATCCTCTGTAGCTTCTACAGGTTCAACAGCAGTAGTAGCATCAGACATATCCACACAGTCTACATCCACGCTTTCCGCATCATCTACGGTGCCAGATTCATCAGCTGGTATAGCTGCATTTGTTGCATCAGCTGTCCCACCTATTGCAGCTCCAGCAGGAGCTTCCTCTGTAGCGTCTACATCTTTAGCAGGATCAGCAGCATCAGTCTTCTCTACACCAGCAGCACCACCTGCTCCATCTGCTTCTTCACCAGCAGCTCCAGCATCGGCTTCATCTGCTCCATCCACAGCTTCATCGGCATCAGCCTCTCTTGCAGCACCTACCTCACTTACAGTACCAGTTGCATCGGCTGTGACAGTTGCACCTCCTGTGTCAGCTGCCCCTTCTACTGTATCCACTCCATTGCGAGCATCCGCAGCGTCATCTGCAGCTTCCGTAGCTTTCGCAGCATCAGCGTCCTCTAGACTCTTGGCTTCGTCCTCAGAGTTGGTCTCATCCGCTACATTGACCCCACTAGCTGCATTGATGCCCTTGGTAGCAGTAGGTACTACGACGGCACCTATGATAGGTGCATCTACTACATCCTCAGTACCGACAGCACCAGCTGTATCAGGTGCCTCTCCAGTGCTTCCATCTTCCACACTAGTCCTTCTAGCCACGTTAGTTGCATTGACCACATCGTCCCCACCAGGTGCACCAGCTTCGTCACTGGGGTCGACGTCTTCATCAGGATCCTCTGCATGGGCGGTGTCGGCACCTTCAGGATCATCAGCTCCATCCTCTCCCTCAACGAGAGAACCTACATCTTTTGCAGCATCACCTGTTAAGGCATCAGGTTCATCCACTGTATCGACATCATCTACAGCACCTCCAGCATCAGTTCCGTCTGCTACATCGGCAGCACCAACTTCATCAACAGCACCAGCTGCACCATCAGCACCAGCTGCATCAGCACCACTGGCTTCATCGACAGCATCTGCTGCATCAACAGCACTAGCAGCATCGGCAGCACCGGCAGTATCTGTAGCATCAGCTGCATCGGCAGCATCATCTCCACTGGCAACATCAGCTACATCATCAGTAGCAGCCACATCGGCAGCCTCAGCTACATCGACCGCCTCAACCGTGTTGGTTTGTCCCTCATTGGTTAGTGATCATGCAGCAGCTGATAGAGACATCTGGGGGGGGCGTCGGAGTCTTGCCCACCTATGGCAGTGAATGCAAAGTTAGTTCCCTTCATCAGGTCGGCAGCACCTAGTCATTCCTGTCTGAGATGCCGAGCTGAGGAGGATGAGATCCATTCCCAGATCAGTGCGCAGGAGACGTACGTCGCTACCGTTCTAGAGATATTGTCCGACGATATCCCTCCATCGGAGGATGCTCCAAGTTACACCTTCATTGGATACATGGGGAGGTGCGATTACATCCAGATGTCTAGAGAGTGTGAGCTGAGAGATGCAGAGGGGTGGTTGCGTGCGCTACAGGATACGTTAGCCGAGATACTTGCTGAGGGTTGTAGCAGACACAGCCCAGATGGTTCCGAGTCCGGTTCCATAGCACCCTCAGACAGCACCTCACAGGATGGGGATCTTGATGTAGTGAGCAGTGACGACACATCAGACAGCCTTGTGACATCCTTCAGCTCATCCACATCCTTCTCCTTTACACCTGGACCATCTCTCTCCACCTCTGAGCCTTGCACGCCTCCTACCTCACAGGTTGTCCAGCATCCACGTCTTTCAGATGACTCTTTGTCTCTGTCCTTGGACATTTTGAGACATTTTGCTTCAGGAGGCACAGCACCTACAGCCACTCAGCTTCGAACGGCATAGACGGAGGTAGTGGTACTCCACAAAGTGGTTGACTCCTTGTCCACCACGTACAGTGAGGTGATGGCAGTGCTCGAGGATGTTGAGTTTGAGCTTCGCATAGTGACGTAGGAGGATCATGCAGAGATGCGTGAGCACGCCTCTCTTCTCCAGGATGAGTTGGTTATAGCACAGGAGAATCTATGCACATTGGAGTGTACAGTTGTTGTATTGACTGCAGGAGTGAGTTTCACACACACAGATCCAACTCCATCTCCACCCTCCACTCCAGGACCTTCCAACACCATCCTCTCCACCTGTACTGCCTTGAGGCTGCTGGTTTGGACCTCTGGCACCCCCCAGATGTGGGGGGATCAGCCTCGCTCTCCTCTTTCAGCCATGGAACATTCGGCAGCATCTTCTCCACTCCTGCACCCTCTGAGTCTGATGGGAGCGATACCCAGGATCTTGCTAGTCGGGATCTCTGGTAGCTTCCATGTGGTGAGTGACAGGCGTTACACATTGCATAAGCGAGTTGTGCACATGGTAGTCACTATAACCTCATCCACATCTCCCTGATGACGTATTCACCTCTCAAGCTACGGTCAGATGTGATCATTGTTGGATTGTTCTTTTCCCGAGATCGTTTGAGCCAGGGGGAGATGCAGTGTTATCTATAGGCGATAGGTTCATAGCCTGCTGCATGCAGGGGGAGCAGATCCATCCTAGTACATTGGTGTTGGCGTTCATGTTCTCAGCACTCTCTCATCGCGGGGGAGCATTTGTATCTTCTCAGCTGGTACCTTGTCGACGGCTCTTGCAGCCCAGGGGGAGTGTTGGTGTATGGGCTTTGAGCTATCATGTAGCCTTGAGTAGGGAGAACCTCCTAGTTTGAGCTGATGGTTCTCCAGTGACTACATTACTCCTTCTGTGACAGATGTGGTGCATTCTGACCGCCTAGATCACCCATGCATGCTTGCTAGAGTTTTCTCGGTAGTCGAGACCCGGGCACTTGGTGGTTTGTGCCAGTGCTCCGGGAGACCCCATAGAGGTTGACAGCATATTGTCTGTGACAGGGTGTGCACTCTCTCTGTGGTCGAGACCCGGGTACACGGTGGCTTGTACCGGTACCACGGGAGACCCAGCACCATTGATCGAGTCCTTTGGTTGAGACCTTTTGTCAGACATTTGTAGCGTCCATGTGGCTGAGAACCGGACGCCCGGTTACGTGTTCCGGCGTCTCAGGAGGCCTAAACTTGCCTAGCTTGGCTAGCCCGTGATGCTAGTGTCTCATCGTTGAGCTTGGTTGTGTTTTGGGTATATTGGATATTTTCCTGTCGGTCGAGACCCGGGCAGACGGTTGATTGTTCCGGTGCCTCGGGAGACCTCCAGTGGTTGGTTTCATGTTCTGGAACATTTGTGTTCCCCGTCCATGCATTTTGGTGCAGCGGGGATGACGGGGCCTGGTGGGCTAGCCTCCAGTCCCCAGTACATAAGCTCATCGTTGGGCTTATTGTACTTACTCCTTGATTCTTAATTCGTTCGTTCCAGACTTAGCCAAATCTTGGCGCTGCACTTCTTCCACTCACACCCAGAGCTCATGTCTCATTCAACATGGGCCTGCATACCCTAGACCTATTTTGACAGAGTCTTGGTTTTGTTGAAGTTCTTTGGTCACTCATAACGCTATGCCCTCTTGCCTCCCACATTCTCCACACACTCGTGTACGGATTGAGTAACAATGGTACTACCCGGGGAGATGTCTGACGCAGCCATCCTGGCTGGAGCCGTCAACGTCCTCAAGCTGCTGCTGGACCCAAGAGTTCTCTCTGGCACCAATGTTACCATTGCATGATTCTCCATGATTCTCCATGACTTCTGCGTGATGCGGTAGATTCTAGGGTCGTACACTCTCACTGCCGTGCCCTGCATCATTTTATCTTGCCTTGCATATCATGGGGGAGCTGCATATTTCCCGGGTGCTGATCCTTAGGGGGCCACCGTGCCGGTCTTGACCGTGCGTCGGTGAGTAGCCGCCCTCGGTTATTCCGAGAGATCGGGCTCGACCCCCGGGTGGCGGCACTTGCTCACCCGAGCTCAACGCTCGTGGTGAGTGAGTGCTAACCGGTACTTGTCTCTCGCTCCCCCTTCGGTTCTCTTGTCTTGGATAAGTGTGAACTCTTGCAAGCAAGTTACCGTATCCATGGCGTCTCTCGTTCAGTGTGACTAGATGCATCCACCCATCCCACCACACATGGACTAGCAACGTAACTTCCTAGCAACTACTGGTATCAGAGCAGTGATTCTTGTCTCTCACCGCTCAGCGATCCTGGTCCGTGGAGTTTCTGCGATCCACGTCTCCCGTGGTCCACGCAACACTGCAGCTACTCTTGCAGCTGCTTACGGGCTCCACCTCCTACCTACCCGCAGCAGCTGTTTCAGGTGCTCCTCGATCTACCGAGACTCTTGCCATCACTTGGGGCCTCGCGAGTACCCTTTCGCCCGCTCGCACACGCTCGGGGACTCTCATTGCCCCAAGCTACTGACGCTTCTTCTCGGTCCCCACACCGGGCCTTGCTGCCCCACCACTCTGCGCAGCCACTCTTGGCTGACCCTTCGGTCGTCCGTGGTGCTTGAGCGGATCTACGGCCTTCGTCTAAGCTCTGTGAGCTGCCATCTCCCTTGGCCCTCACATTCAACCCGGCTGCCGCATTTCTCCTCGCAGCCTCTCTTGACTGCCCCTCACGGCCGTCCGTGGTCTTGAGCGCGTCTGCCGCGTTCTTCTCGTGCTGTGAACTGCCATCTTCCTTGGCACCCATACCCCACCCGGCTGCCTCACCTGTCTTCTCAGCCACTCTTGGCCGCCATCGAGGTCACCCGCGGTGCATGAACGCATCTTCCGTCCTCTTCTCCTTCACAGCACTCTCTCGCTGCACCCTGCTGCTCTCTGGCGCACCTTCTCTCACCCACTGTCGCTCGTCGCAGCCCACTGCTGCCTCAGGGGCTCGTGGGGCGTGGACACCTCTCTCATCCAACAACCCTCCAGCGTCTCGCTGCATTGCACTCCTGGGCCACCCGTTGCTTGTGGCTCCCCTTCCTTGTTTCTGTTGATACGTGTTCCTTCTAGTTGCACTCAGATTCTCCTCTGCAACTACAGCAGTCACCCTGGATTCTCCAACACTCAACGGACCCCCTGACGAAGAACTCGACGCTCCTCGGACTACCGCAGGTCACACTGACGACGGGTGGGAGGACCCAAGGGACTACAACCCTCCTACACCCCCAGACCATGACACACCCCTCTGGTTTCCCATGCTCGACTCCAACTACTGGCAAGGGGACTTACAGAGGGAAGCAGCTGAGCGCGAGGAAGAAGTCAACCGGCAAGTGTACACTATGGACGATCTGCCGCCGTCACCTCCTCGCTCTATGACTATGCAACCCACAGCCGGCACTCCGCCATTTACATATGCATCTACTTCCAGCACCACTGCCAGCCCGTCTCCCGCAGCTACTACATCTGCTGAACCGTCTCCAACTCCCGAGGTGCCGGGCGTCATCCCTGTGCTTCCTGTGCACACGGACTCCATCGGCCTTCCAGGGGCCGTGCTAGACGCAGCAGCAAGGGCGGTAGCAACCATTGCTACAACTGCCCGTGCTTGCAGGGCGGCCACTCAGACTGTAGTAGGTCGTGCGTCAGACGCATACGCCCACGCAGCAGCCTCACTCACCCAACTAGCAACAGCTGCAGCAAACATCATCACCCAGATCATAGCAGCAGCAGCCTCTGTCGCAACTGCAGCCTCATCAGCTGCTGACGCCACTGCAGCTGCCGTCGGCTCCATCCGCGCCTCCACTGCAACAGCTGTCTTGCCTCCCACAGGTGCTCTACGAGAGCTAACTCCACACGTCACCACAGGAGTCCTTGTGGCATCTGCATCTGCAGCAGTGGCCGGAGCCACTGTCACCGGCCTTCTGTGCCTGACCGTGGCGGTCGCAGGGTGGGTGGCAGTGCTCTTCTCCTCAGCAGCAGCTATGGTGGCTCCTCTCTTTGCTCTGTTGCCCCGTCACTAGATCGGTGAGACCATCCCTCACCCTGCCTTCTCTCTCTTCTCACTCTCTCTTCTCTCTCATCTGAGTTCTACCCTCCCTCCTTATGCTCTCACTCTCGCATCATGCCTGGACCAGAAGATAAGCTGGAGGCTCTTCAGGCCGCCCTTAGTGAGGCTCAGGCTGAGCGCCGAAAGGTACAGGATGAACTTGAGCGTGAACGCGAAGTGCAGTAGGAGCTAGCCGCCTCAGTGGCTGCATTAGTGTTCGAACGTCTTCGCTCTGTCCCAGGCTTTGCTGCAGTCCTTCCTACTGACAAATCAGGGTCCACAAACTCATCAGCACCGACGGGTGGTGGTGTTGCCAATGCCTCCTCTCCCTCTACCTCCTCTGGGGCAGCCTCTGCTGGTGCTCTTCCAACAGCACGTCAGAAGGATTTTGAGACACCGCCACCTCACTTCACCTCAAAGCTCACCTTCACTTCCTGGGAGACACGCTTCAGTGTGTGGGCTCAGGGTGAGCTGCTGTGGGAGTACTACTCGCCCGCCAAGCCGCCGTTTGTGTCCGAGCCAGCGGAGGCTGCCCGTGCTGTCCGGGCGCTCATCAACGCCGGTCCCGAGAATCTATTGGATGACATCGGTACGTACAATGCCGACCCCATCCAAGGTACCACTACAGACCCTGTGGGTGCTTATGCACTCATCCGTCGCCGCAAGACTGTCACTGGGCATGCTGCACAGAGTGCTCTCACCGTGCAGTTCAATACCTTGCACATGAGAGCGGACGAGACTGCAGATGAGTATTGGGCGCGCAGTCTGCGCCTGCTGAGGGACCTTGGCAAAGTTGCCCCAGGTCCTCTCTCTGCCTATCTCTCAATTGTCGCTGGCCTCATCCCTGAGCTGTCTGATCTGTATGTTCATGTCTCTCAGGCATAGCTCGAGCGCCTTGCCTCTGCACCTGTCCCTGCTGATACCCCACCGGGAATTGGCCCTCTATTTGACTTCACTGCTGCACGTCTCACTGACTGGTGGAACTCCCTCCAGAACAAACGCATGCATCGCGCCGCCATCGCAGCAGTCACTACATCCTCACCCCTCACCTCCACTACAGCCTCTCCTGCTGTCTCCTCCTCTCAAGCTTCTGTGCATTCCACCCAGGGTGCCTCCCACGGCGGGGGCGGTGGCTCTGGCTCCGGCCGTGGCGGCGGCCGTGGAGGCAGAGGGCGTGGTGGTGGCCGTGGTGGAAAGACCTCTGGCTCGTCCATTGCTGATGTCACCTGCTGGAATTGTGGTGCTCCTGGTCACTCCACACCCAAATGTCCTGCCCCCTCGTGACGAAGTGCGCCTTGCCTCCTCCATGCGTGCTCATTGGGCACGCACCGATGTTACAGCGTCCTCTGCTGCGGCCACCGTGACAGTCTCGTCATCCTCTTCATCCCCTTCTGCCTCGTCCCTAACTACAACACTCGCCCCTCTTCAACAAACGCGGCCTACCTCCAGCCCTTGGGGCTGGGTGCCACCACCGTCTGGTCCCTACTACGGGCCCCCATCCTCTCACTACTCTGCTCATCATTGGGCTCGTGATGACGGCAGCTCATCTGATCGCTCCTCTGAGCGTTCCTCTGATTGCCGGGATGAGAAGCGCGCCCTTGAGCGCCGTCTGGCCGAGCTTCTTCACCTTCGCTCTCAAGGAGGTGAGAGTGTGAGTGGCCAACCCGTTGTGTTGTCCTGTGAGTCTGATGTTACGCTCCGTGGCTCTGCCTTTGGTTGTGTACAAGGGGAGTTGCCTGATGATCGTGCTTGGATTGAAGAATGGAAGTCTCACACATTCCCCTCGCGCCTTGGTCATCCATCTTCTTCCTCTCTTCATGGCACTGTTGCTGTCTGTTTGGTCCTGCCTTCCACTCGTGCCTCACCCGGCCTCTGGATCATTGATTCCGTGGCCACCCATCACATGACCTCTTGTCGCTCCTCCTTCGTGTCCCTCGGACCTGTTCAGTCTGTGCGCTCTGTCCGAACTGGCTCAGGCCAGCTCCTACCTATTCAAGGTGTTGGTGTCGTCCGTTTTGTTGGTCCCGGGGGCATTGTGTACCTCCCTGACGTCTTGTACGTTCCTGACCTTGAAGTCATCCTTCTCTCTGTGACCACCCTTGACGATCAGGGCATGGATTTCTCGTCCAGCCGCGGTCTTGCCTCCATCTCTCTCCGTTCCTCTTGCCGTGTTGTTCTGCGTGGTGTGCGCTGTGATCGCCTATTCTGCGTTCCGCTCATGTTGCCCTCACCTTCTGCTGCCTCTGCCTTTGTTCATGTCGCTCCCTCTCTGTCTCCTGACCATGCTGATCTCCTACATCGTCGCCTCTGTCACATTCACACTGCCGTGATCCAGCGCCTTCTTTGCCTTCAGCCTGCGCATGGCCTTGATCCTGCCACGTTCTCCCCTCCTTGCACGTCCACGTGTCTTGATTGCACCGCTGGCAAGATGCACCGCTCCCCTTTCTCCACCTCTGAGTCCACCACCTCGCACCCTCTTGATCTGGTGCATGCCGACGTCATGGGCCCCTTGCCCCAGGATTTCCTGGGCGGCATTGGTCGTTACGTATTGTGTCTCACTGACGACTTCTCCCGTTACCACTGGGTCTTTGCCTTGCGGCACAAGAGTGATGTCACCGACGTCCTTGAATCCTGGCTCCCTCAGGCCGAACGTGCATGTCAGTGCTCCCTGCGCGTGTTCCGCAGTGACCGTGGCGGTGAGTTCTACGGTCCCACGTCTCGCCTTCTCGAGTCTCGCGGGGTCCGGCTTGAGTCCACCGCTCCGTACACACCCCAGCAAAATGGTGTGTCTGAGCGCTGGAACCGCACGCTTGCTGACGGTGTTCGTTCCTTCCTCTTCGCCTCTGGTCAGTCTCCTCTCTTCGCCTTTGAAGCTATGTCTTACATGACTTGGGTCTAGAACCGCATCCCACATGGGCCCCTTCCCGACACTGTCACTCCCTTTGAACGATGGACTGGCCGGCGTGCTGACCTTCGTCTTGCCAGCGTTTGGGGCTGCCTTGCCTCCGTCTAGGTGCCCTCCGACCAACTTGATGGTAAGCTGTCTCCTTGTGGTCGCCTTTGCATTTTCCTTGGCATCTCCCCCTTCTCCAAAGTGTGGCGCTTCTGGGATCCTTCCCGCTGCGGTGTCATTGAGTCTCGTGACGCTCCTTTTTTTTAACACCTGTTTGAGCGTGACGCTCCCCGCTTCGGTGGGTCCCTCGCTCCGCCTCTTCGGGGTGGGGGTGGTGGTCCTCTGCCCTCTGGGCCTACTGTTCCTCCCTCGGTACGTCCCTCGGTCCCCCATGTCTCATCCTCTGACCAGGACCCTCCACTGTCCGCGTCCCCCTCACCGGCTTCCTCACCCTCCACGTCTCCCTCAGCCTCGCCCAGTACCTCCAGCTCCCCTATCGGCTCTCCTGCCGTCTCATCCTCCTCTCCCACTCTTGGCGCTGCCTCGGAGCCCCCTCTTACCTCGGAACTCCCTCTTGCTTCGTCCTCTCCATCTGGTTCACCTTGCTCCGTTGCACCCTCCTCTTCTGCGCGCACTCCATCCATTCCCCCAGTCTCACCTTACACGTGCGGTGGCCGCCTCCGGGCGCTTCCCTCTCAGTCTCACCCAGTTGTCTCTAGTGACCCGGGCCTTCGTGCCCTTGGTCTCACTGCCTCCGGCCTGTCTGCAGCTACATCTGTTGTCCATCCCAGCACCGCATTTGGCTACTCTCTTGTCGAACAAGAGTTCCACACTGCGGTGACCTCTTCTGTAGCCGGGTACGTCGCCTCATGCTTTGCGACCGCCGGCCTCTCACCTCTCTCCCCCAAACCACAGACTGTTCAGGCAGCCCGTACCGCCTCTGACTCCCTGTTGTGGGAACAGGCCATGAAGGCCGAGCTTGATGCACTGTCTGATCATGGTGTGTATGAGCTTGTTGATCTCCCACCCGGTCGCAAGGCAGTTGCTGCCAAATGGGTGTACCATCGCAAGCTAAACCCAGATAACAGTTGAACGATACAAGGCTCGTCTCACGGCCAAGGGGTTCTCTCAAATCCCTGGGGTTGAATTTGGTGAAACCTTTGCCCCGGTCGGCCGCTACACCACAGCCAGAGCTCTACTCAGCCTAGTCGCTCAGCATGACTGGGAACTTGAGCAGATGGATGTCAACAACGCCTTTCTTCATGGCAATTTGGATGAAGAGATCTACATGGTCCAACCACCAGGCTTCTCTGATGGTACGAACCGGGTTTGGTGCTTGCGCAAGGCCCTCTATGGCCTCAAACAACCTCCAAGGTGTTGGAACCATGAAATTACAGCTACCCTTGAAAAAGGGGATTACAAGCGGAGTGCAGTGGATCCAACCCTCTTTCTCGGGGCCCCCACCAAACCACTTGTTGCCATTCTTGTGTACGTGGATGACCTTCTCATTGCCTCTCCCCATGCTGCGTCTGTGACTGCCGCAAAGTGTTGAAATAGGTCTAGGGCATGCAGGCCCATGCTGAGTGAGACATGAGCTCTGGTGGTGAGCGGGAGAAACACAACGCCAAGATTTGGCTAAGTCTGGAACGACTGAATTAAGAATCAAGGAGTAAGTACAATGAGCCCTACACTGAGCTTTTGTACTGGGGACTGGCGGCTAGCCCACCAGGTCCCGTCATCCCCGCCGCACCAAAAGGCACGGACGGGGAGTACACATGTCCCAGAACATGAAACTACAAACTGGAGGTCTCCCTAGGCACCGGAACATGCAACCGTGTGCCTGGGTCTCGACCGACAAGAAAATATCAAATATACCCCAAACACAACCAGAATAAACGGTGACACACTAGCATCACGATCTAGCCAAGCTAGGCAAGTTTTAGGCCTCCCGAGACGCCGGAACACGTAGCCGGACGTCCGGGTCTCAGCCACTCGTAGACTACACATGTCTGTCAAAAGGTCCCTGAGACTAGACCAATCAGTGCAGTGTCTCCCGAGGTACCGGCACAAACCACCGTGTACTCGGGTCTCGACCACAGAGAGAGTGTACAACCTATCAGAGGCAATATCAGTCAATCTTTGTGGGTCTCCCGGAGCACTGGCAGAAACCACCAAGTGCCCGGGACTCGCCCACCGAGAAAACTCTACTAGACACATGTGTGGAAACTGAGCTGCTAGAATGCACCATTCACGTCACAGAAGGAGTAATGTAGCCATTGGAGAACCATCAGCTTAAACTAGGAGACTCTCTCTAAACAAGGCTACATGATAGCTCAAAGCCCATACACCAACACTCCCCCTGGGTTGCAAGAGCTATCGACAAGGTACCAGCTGAGAAGATACAGACCCTCCCCCGTGATGAGATAGTCCTGAGAGCATGAACGCCAACACCAATGTGCTAGGAAGCATCTGCTCCCCCTGCATGCAGAAAGCTGTGAAGATAACACTGCATCTCCTCCTAGCTCAAACGATCCTGGGAAGAACAATCCAACAATGGACACACCTGACAGTAGCTGGAGATGTGAGTACGAGTCTCATCAGAGAGATGAGGATGAGGCTACAATGACTAACATGTGCACAACTNCTCATCAGACTCAGAGGGTGCAGGAGTGGAGAAGACGCTGCCGAATGCTCCATGGCAGGGCAAGGAGAGAGAGGCTGACCCCCCCACATCTGGGAGGTGCCAGCGGTCCCAACTAGCAGACACCAAAGTAGTACACGTGGAGAGGATGGTGTTAGAAGATCCTGGAGTGGAGAGTGGAGACGGAGCTGGAGCTGTGTGTGTGAAACTAACTCCTGCAGTCGGTATAGGAATTGTACACTCCAATATGCGTAGGTGCTCCTGTGCTACAATCAACTCACCCTAGAGAAGAGAGGCGCGCTCACGCATCTCGGCATGATCCTCCTGAGTCACTATGCGAAGCTCAAACTCAACATCCTCAAGCACTGCCACCATCTCACTGTACGTGGTGGACAAGGAGTCAACCACTCTCCGGAGTACCATCACCTCCATCTCTGCTGCTCGAAGCTGAGTGGATGCATGTGGTGTGCCTCCTGAAGCAAAATATCTCAAGGTGTCCAAGGACTGAGACAAAGGGCCAGCTGAAGGACGCGGATGCTGGACAACCTGTGAGGTAGGAGGCGTGTAAGACTCAGAGGTGGAGAGAGATGATCCAGGTGTAAAGGAGAAGGATGTGGGTGAGCTGAAGGATGTCGCAAGGCTGTCTGACGTGTCGTCGCTGCTCACTACATCAGGATCCCCATCCTGTGAGGTGCTATCTGAGTGTGCTACGGAACTGGACTCGGAACCATCTGGACTGTGTCCCCTACAACCCTCAGCAAGTATCTCGGCTAACGTATCCAGTAGTGCACTCAACCACCCCTCTGCATCCCTCATCTCANGGCATCTCAGACAGGAATGACTAGGTGCTGCCGACCTGGTGAAAGGCACTAACTCTGCAGTCACCACCAGAGGTGGGCAAGCCTCTGACGCCCGTCCCCAGATGTCTCTATCAGCTGCTGCATGATCACTGACCAATGACGGACAAACCAACACGGCTGATGCTATCGATGCAGCTAAAGCTGCCGATGTGGCTGCTACTGACGATGTAGCTGATGCTGCCAGTGGAGATGATGCTGCCGATGCAACTGATGATGCAGATGCTGCCGGTGCTGCCGATGCTGCCGGTGCTGCCGATGCTGCCGGTGCTGCCGATGCTGCCGGTGCAGCTGATGATGTAGATGCTGCCGGTGCTGCAGATGTTGCCGATGCTGCTGATGCTGCCGGTGCTGCCGATGCTGCCGATGTTGCCGGTGCTGCTGATGTAGCAGATGCTGCCGATGAAGTCGGTGGTGCTGATGCAGCTGGTGCTGATGATGCAGCTGGTGCTGATGATGCAACTGGTGCTGCTGATGAAGCTGGTGCTGCCGATGTAGCGGACGGAACGGATGCTGGAGGTGTTGTAGATGATGTCGATATGGTAGATGTAGCTGACGTCCCAACAGGTGATACTGAAGAGGATGTAGGTGCTATCGCTAAGGCAGAAGTTGAAGCAGATGCAACAGCCGGAGCTGATGATGATCCTGAAGGTGCCGACACCGCCCATGTAGAGGAGCCTGATGAAGGCATCGATCCAAATGATAGAGTTGGTGCACCTGGTGGAGACGATGTGGTCAGTGCAGCCACCGTGGCTAGTGTTGAATGTTTTTGCCCCTTGTTCAGTGTTGTAGGACGGATCAGGAATGCTCTGCCCCTTGTGGAGGTATGACTCCTAGATCCGTTGTAGTGTGACTCAACTATGCTCTGTCTCTTGTGAGATATGACCTGTGAGTACACCATGTGGGTGAATGGTTACCTTGGCCATTTTGTTGATTTGGCCAAGTGAGNCTAAGGCGTTAGTACTCTTGAAGGTGAAGTGTATGCCTGATTAAGTTTGGGGTGCATGACACATACCTGTAAAGGAAGAAGGTGTAAGAACCTTTGTGAGCTTTTCGGTTTCGCGGCTTCTCTGCCGGAGGTGGTTAGCTCAGTAGCTAACAAAGGGTTATGGGCCCACTCCTCTGGCTAGGGAAGTTTCACGCACGCAACCGCTAAGGTCACAAGCAGTGAGAGCGCCTTCGCTCTCACCCAACTTCTCTGTTTGCAGGGCAACATCAGCAAGAGGGGAATGCAACAAATCTGCACCTTTCTACCTTGGGAGCTGACATCAGCCTACATCAGCCTACATCAGCCTACATCTGCTTACAACAGCCAACGTGAACAGGGGAAGCAGTTTCCTCTTCTCACCAACAGCCTACAACGGCCTCAAACACAGGTTCATCGGCATCAACAACAGGTGCAGCAGCTGTAGCAGTTGTAGTTGTAGGGATGGCAGGGACAGGGGAACCAGGGAATCATTCGCCCATCCTCAAATTTGATGGAGAGGGGTTTGCACTCTGGAAGTGGCAGTTTGAGATCATCATGGATGACAGAGATCTGCTAGGATATTTTGACGGAACTATCCCAGCACCAAAGGAGGAGGGTGCTGACCTTGTGGCATGGGTCAAGCTCAACAAGAAGGCTCTCGCCATTCTTGTGTCCTCCATACAACCCTCAGTCCTTTCACACATCAGCGGTTGTACAGTGGCAGCCGCGGCATACGCCAAACTCGGCAAGGTATTTCAGTCCTCCTCACTTGCCAACCGTCTCTTCATT
>SZWC01009181.1:51290-64523 GCA_023375785.1 Penium margaritaceum
TGGTTACCTTGGCCATTTTGTTGATTTGGCCAAGTGAGAGGTCATGAGGTCGATCCTGGCCCCATGCATATCTTGTTTGCTGTGGAAGCTTCCAAGAAAGAGATTCTATAGCTTTTTGGACGCTACATGGTTGGTCTGTCACCTTGGCACTAGGATGCTTATGTGTCAAGCCCACAGTGCAAGTCTATTGGTGACGTGGCTGGTTCAGGCCACTTCCCAGGAATGTGCTTTTGAGTTCTAGGACTGGACAGATAGCTATAAAAGGACTTGTCTTGCATGCTGATCAATCAACCCTTGCTTGATGCTCTCTTGCGTATTGACGACTTGAGCTCTTCTTGAGATGTAATGCTAAGGCGTTAGTACTCTTGAAGGTGAAGTGTATGCTTGATTAAGTTTGGGGTGCATGACACATACCTGCAAAGGAAGAAGGTGTAAGAACCTTTGTGAGCTTTTCGGTTTCGCGGCTTCTCTACCGGAGGTGGTTAGCTCAGTAGCTAACAGCTAGCAGGGCTGGTGTGGAAGATGAAAGCTCTGTAGAGGCATCAGATACAGCTGGTGCAATCGGCACTGAGGATGCAACAGATGCTGCTGTCGCTGACGCTGCTGAAGTACCTGACACTGACAGAGGTGTCGACGTAGCTGGTGAAGATGAAGCGGAGGCAGAAGCTAGTGCCGCTAGAGCAGCCGTCACAACTGAGGCAGCCGGTGCTGTAAGCGAAGGAGATGTTGCAGCAGAGACGGATGTCGATGAAGCTGTAGATGTAGCAGATGACGCCGATACTGCGGCTGCTGGTGAAGAAGTAGATGGAGTAGGTGGTGCTGCTGGTGCAGCTGCCACAGCCGATGCAACTGGTACTGTAAGCGGTGTAGGTGTTGCACGAGAGGCTGATGCCGATGAAGCTGTGGATGCAGCAGATGACGCCGATGCTGTGGCTGCTGGTGAAAAAGTAGATGGAGCAGGTGGTGCTGCTAGTGCAGCTGCCACAGCCGATGCAACTGGTACTGTAAGCGGTGTAGGTGCTGCACGAGAGGCTGATGCCGATGAAGCTGTGGATGGAACAGATGACGCTGATGCTACGGCTGCTGGTGAAGAAGTAGATGGAGTAGGTGGTGCTGCTGGTGCAGCAGCCACAGCCGATGCAACTGGTACTGTAGAGGATGCGGAAAGCGTGGATGTGGAAAGCATGGATGTGCACTATGCGGTCCTAGGTGCTCCTACTCCATCCTCGATGCTCAGTGGCGTAATCGCCGGCGAAGTGGACGGATGCACACACCCCCCCTCAACCGGTGCAACGACAGAAGCCGGTGGAGATGAAGACGTGCCAGAGATGAGACGAGCAGAACGCGCCGGGCGACGACGACGTTGGCGAGCAAGAGGCTGACTGGGAGGGGGTATGACACCAGTGGAGCGGAGGATGGAGAGGATAGCTGCAGACTGAGATGAAAGGTCCGGTGCAGCTAGAGAAGGTCCCTCAGAGGAGGAGGAAGAAGATGAGGACGACGCGGAGCAGGAAGAATCATCCTGATGGGAAAAGAGGTGGTCTCGGACCTGCTACATCATCTGCCGCAGACTCTGGAGCTCGGTGTATAGGACGGCCAGAGCGCCGGTGTGAGGAACGGACGAATAAGGGAGGTCAGGCTGCTGTGGAGCATGAGGAAAATCATGAGGCTGGAGCCATGGTGGATGCCACCCACTAGGACGCAAGTGGCACTGGCGCCAACCATGGCATCCATCGCCCCAGAAGTGGCATGCAAAACCACGAAGAGCTGGATCCTGTCGTGGAGGAAGATGACCAGTCCTCTCAGAGGAACGGTGGTGAGCATGGAGACTGCTGAGTCCCGGCGGTGTAGAGACCGACCACGGGAGCGGCTGGAGATCAGCATCACTAAGAGGTGGTCATGGCCGCCACACCTCAACCCCTGACGGCAGAGGATGATGCGGATGGGCGTGAAGAACGCCCTGACTCGGCGGTGACGAGAAGGACCATGGAGAAGGCTGACCAACAGGTGGAGGTGGTCCGGACAACAAGCCGTCAGGCTGATGACACACGGAGGCGTGGAGAGATCCGGGTCCGGTCGGAGCAGAAGGCACCCATAGAGGAGGCTGGCGAGGGTACCCAGGAGAGGATGGTGCCAGATGTCGGGTCAGTGTGCCGGTAGGCAGGTGACATGACGGAGCGATGGGAACGATGTGTCCTGGCGGTGTAGAAACTGACCACTAGAGAGGCGGACCAACACCACCATGAGGTAGCGGTGCCGGTGGTAGAAGCACTGCGCCCGGAGGCAGCTGGTGATGAGAGGGAACGTAAGGTACGCTGGCTCCCGGCGGTGTGGATGCAAGCAACGGGAGCACATGGCCCGAAAAATCACGTGGAGGTGACCCCGGCTGCTGCCTCAGTGGGTCTGAGGATCGCGGAGGAAGGTGGTGAGAGTGTAGAACACTCTCTGTAGGCGATGAACAAGTCACGTGTGTGAGGTAGGGGCCAAGAGATGGCCCCGTCCAAGGGAACATCGTGCCGACAGTGACGGTATGGTAACTCACGTACAACGTACTGTGGCTAACAAAGGAAAAAGAAACAACAAAAAGAAACTGGATGGGAAAATCCCTGCGTCAAAAGAGGAAAACGTAAAATGAAACGTAATAGAAAAACGTAAAAGGAGACGTAAAGAAAATGATAAAAGGAAACAATGGAAAGAAAACGTAAAAGAAAAAACAAATTTTTGTCTGACAGAAAAGGTTACAGAAATACCCCCCGGGCGATTGAGTACCTGGGTTGTCTCGATCGCCACTGTGTGGCCTTAAAGTTTTTTTTGTTAGGTAGTGGCCGAGTCAGGTCCGGCTTGAAGAAAAAAAGGAAAAAGTTGCCCGGCAACCACCCACGGTCCCACGGTGTTTTCGCACCCACGCGGAGTCGTGGGTGACTTTCGCCACTGCGAGGTGCGGGAGGCGACAGACCGATGCTGATGACGTCAGCCGAACTGCGAGAGAGAGAGAGAGCGGGTCCGTGGGAGCGAGAGGGAGCCAGCAGGGGAGCGAGAGCCAGCGAGAGAGCGAGAGCCAGCGAGAGAGCGAGAGCCAGCGAGAGACGGAGGGAGCCAGCGAGAGACGGAGGGAGCCAGCGAGAGACAGCAAGAGCTAGCGAGAGACAGAGGGAGCCAGCGAGAGACAGAAAGAGCTGGAGAGAGCCAGCAAGAGCTAGAGAGAGCCAGAGAGAGAGAGAGTTCGTGGGGAGCGAGAGTGAGCTAGCAGGCGAGAGGAAGCAGGCAACAGGCAGGCGCGAGCCAGCAGGCAAGATGCTGCTATCGCGGACAAACTGCACAAATGCTGCAGCTGCTGCTACTGCCAGCCGTCACCGTCACTACAAATGCTGATGCTGCTGCGCACTGCACATTACACGCTATTGCTGCTGCATTGCGCTGTCAGTGTGATGCAGCTGTGACTGCCACTACAGCACGGCTACTAAGAGGCTGCGAAGTTCGCGGGTGCCATGTCATGCCGGCGAGCCCCAGTCTGGCTGCGGCTGTTTGCTGAAGTGTGTTGTGGGCTGCTTGCTTGCTGCTTGCTGCTTGCTGCACCAAGCTCCTAAGTCTGCTGCGGCCCTGCTGTTTGTGCCGGCTGCTTGCACGCTGCCTGCATGCTGCTTGTGCCGGCTGCACGCCCGCAGCTGGCACACGGGTTACCGTGTTCACTTACAGCACACATGGTCCACCCGAGGAAAAGGATAGGGTGGCTGCTACCGGTGGGTGCTGTGTGCTTCTGCCACCTAAACAGGAGCCGCGGCAGCACCCGGCAGTCTTAAAATCAACTCTAACCTAAAACTGATTGGAAGACGTCCTTGATGTGGTAGTAGGCACGTTTGCTGATGCCGTTGGCACGTTTTTCATTTTCACGCTCTCATGCCTACGTGGCGCCACGTGGCGCACCTCAGCTGTGTGATCCAGTCTATTCTGTTGCTCTGCTGCTCACACGGCCCCCCTGTGCTCTGATACCATGCTGAAATAGGTCTAGGGCATGCAGGCCCATGCTGAGTGAGACATGAGCTCTGGTGGTGAGCGGGAGAAACACAACGCCAAGATTTGGCTAAGTCTGGAACGACTGAATTAAGAATCAAGGAGTAAGTACAATGAGCCCTACACTGAGCTTTTGTACTGGGGACTGGCGGCTAGCCCACCAGGNCCGCACCAAAAGGCACGGACGGGGAGTACACATGTCCCAGAACATGAAACTACAAACTGGAGGTCTCCCTAGGCACCGGAACATGCAACCGTGTGCCTGGGTCTCGACCGACAAGAAAATATCAAATATACCCCAAACACAACCAGAATAAACGGTGACACACTAGCATCACGTTCTAGCCAAGCTAGGCAAGTTTAGGCCTCCCGAGACGCCGGAACACGTAGCCGGACGTCCGGGTCTCAGCCACTCGCAGACTACACATGTCTGTCAAAAGGTCCTTGAGACTAGACCAATCAGTGCAGTGTCTCCCGAGGTACCGGCACAAACCACCGTGTACCCGGGTCTCGACCACAGAGAGAGTGTACAACCTATCAGAGGCAATATCAGTCAATCTTTGTGGGTCTCCCGGAGCACTGGCAGAAACCACCAAGTGCCCGGGACTCGCCCACCGAGAAAACTCTACTAGAAACATGTGTGGAAATTGAGCTGCTAGAATGCACCATTCACGTCACAAAAGGAGTAATGTAGCCATTGGAGAACCATCAGCTTAAACTAGGAGACTCTCCCTAAACAAGGCTACATGATAGCTCAAAGACCATACACCAAAACCAAGTCTCTGCTGCAAGCGACATACAAGATGAAAGATCTTGGTCCAGCCCGTGTCTTTCTAGGGATGGATTTGGAACGTGATCGCGCACGTCGGATCTTGCATGTACATCAGGCTGCGTATGAGCGTAGCCTGGGGGAGCGCTTCGTACCACTCCTTACCTCCTTCCCCACAGCGTCCACTCCCATGACGCCTGCCGGGCAGTCTCTACTGAAGTCACTTGATCTCACCAAACTGGGGGAGACAGTGGATGTGACCGACTATCTTCGAGTCATTGGCTCCCTGATGTATCTCGCCACTACCACGCGTGCAAATGTTGCCTTTGCTGTGAACTTTCTGTCACAGTTCTCCCAGTGCCCTCGAGAACGGCACCTCGAGGCAGCCCTGCGAGTGGTACGATACGCTCTCTCCACCCCTCGTGTCAGACTGCTCCTTCGTGCACAGCCCTCTGTCGTAGTGGATGGCTTCACGGATAGTGATTGCGCACATGACTCTGATGCTCGCAGCCGCACGGGATACATCTTTCTGCTTGGTGGCACTGCAGTCTCCTGGAAAAGTGGCAAGCAAGGATGTGTGGCACGCAGCACTGCTGAGGCTGAGTATGTCGCTCTGGGTGCAGGCACTTGTGAAGCTGTCTGGTTGTGTCGCCTGTTGCAACAATTACGCATTCCCATCCGCTGCATCACTCTGCGCTGTGATAACCAAAGCACGAAGGCCATTGCAGAAAACAGTGGCATGCATCATTCACGCACCAAACACATCAATGTGGAGCATCATTTTGTTCGTGAATGCATTGATGCTGGCATTGTCCAGATCGCTTGGGTGGATACACGGTCTCAGAGAGCTGACTTTCTTACCAAGGCCCTCAGTCGCAATATCTTCAAAAGTGTTGTTCACTCTATGGGTTTCATCAGTCCACGTGATCCAAGTTGATTGTTTGTGTTCTCACTCTCTTATCTCCCGTGCTCACCTCCCGTGACTTCCGTCTGTGTGTGTGGGTTGCTTGCCTACGGGTCATGGGGGAGTGTTGAAGTTCGTTGGTCACTCATAACTCTATGCCCTCTTGCCTCCCACATTCTCCACACACTCATGTACAGATTGAAATTGCTAGTAACCTTCCTAGGTCACACGTGTGAGACCAACCAGGGACACGCAAGAGACATGCCACGCCATGGATGCGGAAAGCTTGCTTCACTTAGTTCGGTACAACCAAGACAGAAGTGAGGGGGGAGCGAGCGTGACTAAGTCAACCGGTGAGTGTGCCTCGCTCCGGGCATCACGCCCGAGCGAGTGCACACCGCCACCCGGGGGTCGAGCCCGACCGCTTGGTTATTAACCTCACGGCGGCTACTCACCAATGCACGGGAAAACCCGGCACAGTGGCCCCCTAAGGATCAGCACCCGGGAAATGCAGCTCCCCCAGAAACATTCAATGCAAGCAACATGATGCAGGGCACGGCAGTTAGAATGTACGGGCCCTAGCATCTACCGCATCACAGAGTCATAAGAAGAACAAGGAGTTAGACGATGGTAACAGGTGCCTCAGAAGAAGCCCCTGGGTGAAGCTGCAGCGGTTGCCAGGGAGCATCAAAGACTTCTGCCAGAGCTGTCACGTGTGTTGCTTCCCCAGGTTGAGCCATGTCATTTAATCTGTACAAAGAGATGCACAGTGTGTGATGGGCAAGAGAGCACAGAGTTGTGAGTGGCCAACGAACTTCAACACTCCCCCATGCACCGCAGCCAATCAATCCATGCATGTGAGAACCACACAAGGGGTTACGAGAAGTGATAACGGCACGATGAATCAATCAACCTGGATCATGTGGACAGATGAGACCAACAGAATGGACAGTACATTTGAACACATTACGACTGAGGGCTCTTGTGAGGAAGTCAGCTCGCTGCAACCGTGTGTCCACCCAAGTCACCTGAACAATGCCGGCAGCAATGCACTCGCGAACAAAATGGTGCTCAACATTGATGTGCTTGGTGCGTGAATGATGCATGCCACTATTTTCAGCAATGGCCTTTGTGCATTGGTTGTCGCAACGCAGAGTGATGCAGCGAATGGGCACACACAGCTGTTGCAGCAAGCGACAATGCCAGATAGCCTCACATGTGCCTGCTCCAAGTGCAACATACTCAGCCTCAGCGGTGCTGCGTGCCACACACCCTTGCTTGCCACTTTTCCAGGAGACTGCAGTGCCATCAACAAGGAAGATGTAGCCTGTTCGGCTGCGGGCATCAGTGTCATGTGCCCAATCACTGTCGGTAAAGCCTTCCACCACCACCGAGGGTTGTGCACGAAAGTACAATCCGAAGCGGGGTGTGGAGAGAGCATAGCGCACAACCCTAATGCAGCCTCAAGATGCCACTCACGGGGACACTGCGAGAACTGAGAAAGGAAGTTTACGGCAAATGCCACATCAGCACGAGTGGTAGTGGCAAGGTACATCAATGAGCCAATGACTCTGAGATAGTCGGTCACATCGACCGTCTCCCCCAGCGTGGGGGGAGACGGTCGATGTGACCGACAGGTGTCATGGGAGTGGACGTAGTGGGGATGGCTGTGAGGAGCGGTGAGAAGCGCTCCCCCAGACTACGCACATACGCAGCCTGATGAACGTGCAAGGTACGTCGCTGGCGATCACGTTCCAGCTCCATACCAAGGAAGACCCGAGCCGGGCCAAGATCTTTCATCTTGTAAGTCGACTGCAGAAGGGCTTTGACCGCTCTGACTGAGGCTGGATCGGGAGAGGCGATGAGGAGGTCATCCACGTAGACGAGGATGGCAACAAGTGGTTTGGTCGGATCACTGAGGAACAGTGCAGGGTCCACGGGGCTTCGTTTGTAGCCACCCTTTTCAAGAGTCGTCGTGATCTCTTGGTTCCAACACCGTGGTGACTGTTTCAAACCGTAGAGGGCCTTGCGCAGACGCCATACCCTTTTGGTTCCATCTGAGAAGCCGGGTGGCTGTACCATGTAAATCTCCTCATCCAAGCTGCCATGGAGAAAGGCATTGTTAACATCCATTTGCTCGAGTTCCCAGTCGTGCTGAGCGACTAGGCTCAGGAGAGCTCTTGCCGTTGTGTACCTGCCAACTGGGGCAAATGTCTTGTCAAAGTCGACACCCGGGATCTGGGAGAATCCCTTTGCGGTGAGGCGAGCTTTCTACCGTTCGATTGTGTTGTCAGGGTTGATTTTGCGGCGGTACACCCACTTGGCTGCGACTGCCTTGCGACCAGGTGGTAGATCCACGAGCTCATACACGCCATGTTCAGCGAGTGCATCAAGCTCAGCCTTCATGGCCTTCTCCCACAGCGGTGAGTCGGAGGCTGTGCGAGCTACCTGTACAGTCAGGGGCTCAGGCGCTAGAGGTGGGAGACCAGCGGTAGCAAAGCAGGTTGCCACGTACCCCGCCACAGAGGATGACAGGGCAGAGTGAAATTCCTCCTCAAGAAGGGAGTACCCAAGGCCTGTGCTGGGATGGACGACTGAGGCCGCAGTGGACAGAGCAGAGGAAACAAGACCGAGGGCCCGAAGACCGGGGTCACCAGAGACAACTAGATGAGACTGTGAAGGAAGCGCACGGAGGCGTCCGCCACGAGTGTAGGGCGACACCGGTGGGACGGACGGTGCACGTGATGAGGGAGGAGGAGAGGAGGAGTGCGACTGGACAGCCGGGGGCGGAGAGGATATGGTCTCAGGAACATGAGGCTCGGATGATGGAGTGCCCACGACAGGCGGAGACACAGACGATGCAGGGGAGACCATAGTAGGGGACTGTGGAGGAGAGTGAGCGGTCATGCGAGGAGCAGAGGACTCAGTGTGAGAACCAGACTCAGTGGGGGACGACGGTAGGGCAGAACTGGACTCGGGAGAACTGGGCTCGGGAGAACTGGACTCAGGAGACGAGGGATGCCCCGACGGGAGAAGAGAGGGCCCAGAGGGCAAAGGACCACCCCCACCCGGAGAGGGCGGAGAGAGGGAGCCACCGAAGCGCGGACATTCGCGTTCAAAGAGGTGCTCAAAGAAGAGGGCATCACGAGATTCAACGACCCGGTATCTAGAGGGATCCCAAAAGCGCCACGCTTTGGAGAAGGGAGAGATGCCCAGAAAGATACAGAGGTGTCCACGAGGAGCGAGCTTGCCGTCCCGTTGGTCCGAGGGGATCCACACATAGGCAAGACACCCCCAGACACGGGCAAGCCGAAGATCAGCACGACGCCCAGTCCAGCGTTCAAAGGGAGTGACTGTGTAAGGGAGAGGGCCGTGAGGGACACGGTTCCAGACCCAGGTCATGTAGCACATGGCCTCGAAGGCAAAAACGGGTGATTGCCCAGAGGCAGAGAGAAGGGAACGGACCCCGTCGGCAAGGGTGCGGTTCCAACGCTCAGAGACACCATTCTGTTGGGGTGTGTAAGGGGCAGAAGACTCGAGACGGACACCACGAGACGCAAGAAAGCGAGAGGTGGGACCAAAGAATTTACCCCCACGATCGCTGCGGAAGACACGTAACGGGCGCCCACATGCACGTTCAGCCTGTGGGAGCCAGGACTCCAGGACATCAGTGACATCGCTTTTGTGACGAAGGGCAAAGACCCAACGGTAGCGAGAGAAGTCATCCGTCAAGCACAGGACGTAGCGGCCAAGACCACCAAGAAAGTCGTGGGACAGAGGACCCTTGACGTCCGCATGGACCAGGTCAAGAGGGTGAGTGGTTGTTGACTCAGACAAGGAAAAGGGAGAGCGATGCATTTTTCCACTGGCACAGTCCAGACAAGTGGATGCACAAGGGGGCGCAAACGTGGCAGGATCAAGCCCAAGAGCAGGCTGCAGGCGCAGGAGGCGCTGGATGGCAGCAGTGTGGATGTGACAGAGGCGGCGGTGCAAGAGATTGGCATGATCAGGAGACAAGGAGGGGGTACCGTGAACAAGTGCAGAGGCAGCGAAAGATGAGGGCAGATTGAGTGGGACGCGAAACAGGCGATCACATCGCATGCCACGAAGAACAACACGGCCAGATGAGCGCAGAGAGATTGAGGCGAGGCCACGGCTGGAAGAGAAATCCATGCCCAGGTCATCAAGGGTGGTCACGGAGAGGAGACTGACTTCCAGGTCAGGCACATACAACACATCAGACAGGTAGACAGTGCCACCAGGACTGACAAAACGTACGACCCCAACACCTTGCACAGGTAGCAGGTGACCAGAGCCGGTGCGAACAGAGCGGACGGATTGAACGGGACCGAGAGAGACAAAGGAAGAGCGACAGGAGGTCATGTGATGAGTGGCACCTGAATCAATGATCCAGAGGCCAGGGGATGCACGAGTGGACGGGAGAACAAGACAGACAGCGACAGTGCCAAGGGTAGAAGAGTGAGACGAAGAGCCAAAACGTGTGGGAAATGTGCACGACTGCCATTCCTCAATCCACTCGCAATTTTCAGGCAAATCCCCTTGAACGCGACCAGAGGTGGCACCCCGAAGGGTGGCCTCAGACTCACACACAGACGAAAAACACTGGCCACTCATACTCTCACCTCCCTGAGAGCGAAGATGAAGAAGTTCGGCAAGTCGACGCTCGAGGTTGCGCTCCTCATCACGACGATCGGACGAGCGTTCCGAGGAACGGTCGGAGGAGCGATCAGAGAAGTTCCCATCGTCACGACTCCAGTGAGGTACGTGGTAGTGTGAAGATGGGGGACCGTAGTATGGAGGGCCGGAGGGAGGAGGTATCCAGCCCCAGGGGCTGGGTGCAGTGGGAGTCGGATGTAGTGGGGCTCATGTGGTGGAGAGAGCAGTAGAGGACGAGGAGGATGAGGCCACGGTCACTGCTGCGGCCGCCGATGAGGCAGTGGCACCCGTGCGGGCCCAATGGGCACGCATGGAGGAAGCCAGACGTGCATCGTCACGAGGGGCAGGACACTTTGGTGCAGAGTGACCAGACGCGCCACAGTTCCAGCAAGTGACGTCCGTAGTGGGAGCTGCATTTTTGCCACCACGGCTACTCCCACGGCCTTTGCCTCCGCGACCACCACCACGAGTGGATCCACCACCCCCACTGCGGGAGACACCCTGCGTGGAGTGTGCTGCTGATTGTATGGAAGAGGTGGAAGAGGAGGCTGTGGCAGATGAGGAAGAGGAGGCGGTGGTGATAGCTGCGAGGGCGGCGCGATGCATGCGCTTGTTTTGCAAAGCATTCCACCAGTCGGTGAGACGTGAAGCAGTGAAGTCAAAGAGGGGCCCAATCCCAGGTGGAGAATCAGCTGGGACAGGCTCAGATGCAAGATGCTCGAGCTCGGACTGAGAGACATGCAAGTACAGGTCCGAGAGTTCGGGAATGAGGCCTGCGACGATGGAGAGACAGGCAGAGGGAGGTCCAGGTGCGGCCTTGCCAAGATCGCGCAGCAGACGTAAGCTACGTGCCCAGTATTCATCTGCTGTTTCGTCTGCGCGCATCTGCAAGGTGTTGAATTGCACCGTGAGAGCGCTCTGGGCCGCGTGGCCAGTTACGGTTTTGCGGCGGCGGATGAGGGCATAGCCACCGACGGGATCTGCTGGTGTGCCGCGAGAATGGTCAGCATTATACGTACCAATGTCGTCGAGGAGACTCTCTGGGCCTGCGTTGATGAGTGCTCTCACCGCGCGAGCGGCCTCAATGGGCTGCGGCACAAACGGTGGTTTTGCCGGCGAGTAGTATTGCCAGAGGAGCTCACCCTGGGCCCACGCGCTAAAGCATGTTTCCCAAGAGGTGAATGTGAGTTTGGGGGTGAACTGTGGAGGAGGAGTTTCAAAGTCCTTCTGGCGGGCTGGTAGCACAGGGCGAGCAAAGACTGATGAGGAAAGAGCTGGAGAGGAGGAGTTGGCAACGGCACCACCAGAAGGAGCCGATGAATCTGCCGAGCCAGATTCTGTGGCGGGAAGCACTGTAGCAAATGTGGGTATGGACCGTAGCCGTTCTAACACTAGAGCAGCAATGGTGGCGGCAAACTCCTCTTTTGATTCCTGCCCCCGGAGAAGCTCATCCTCTGCCCTACGCCTCTCCGCCTGTGCCTCACTAAGGGCGGCCTGGAGGGCTTCTATGGTCTCCTCTGGTGCAGGCATGGTGTGAAGACAAACTCAAGCCTAGGAGTGGAGTGAGTGAGAAGATGCAAAATGCAAGTGAGGGAAGGGGTGAGTAAGAATGCACTGCTCACCGCGCTAGTGCCGAGGAAGAAGAGTGAAGAGTGGCGGCACCACAGCAGCGGCTGAAGAGGACAGGACAGCCACCCACCCTGCCACTGCCACAGTGAGGCAGAGGAACCCCGTGGCAGTGGCGCCAGCAACTGCAGCTGAGGCTGATGCGATCAGGACGATGGTGGTGACGTGCGATGGCGCGTCACGAGGGGCACCAGTGGGCGTCAGCACCGCGGTTGCGGTGGATGCTCTAATGGAGCCGACAGAGCTGGAGGTGGTGTCTGCTGCTGTAGAGGCTGCGGTGGCAATAGACGCTGCAGCTGCTGTGATTTGGGTGGCAATATTGGCAGCCGCCGCAGCCAATAGGGTGAGAGAAGCAGCTGTCTGTGTGTATGCTTCAGTTGCTCGGCCGACGGTTGTCTGTGCAGGAGCACGGCAGGCCCTAGCTGTTGCTGCGAAGGTCGCTGCGGCACCGGCAGCAGTGTCAAGAATAGCACCGGCCAAACCTATCCAGTCAGTGTGCAAGGGAAGAACGGGGATGACGCCAGGAACCTCGGGTGCAGTGGAAGCATCAGCTGAGCCTGCAGCGGTAGGGAGAGGTGTAGACGAGGGAGCAGCGGCAGGTTCGGCAGGCTCGGAAATGCTGGTGGGTTGCATCCTTGGTGAGAGAGGTGGTGATGGTGGGAGGTCATCCGGCGTGTAAACCTGGCGATCAATTTCTGCTTCCTCCCGTTCGCGTTCAGCGTCAATGTCATCCTGCCAATAATTGTGGTCGAGCATACGTACCCACAGTGGCACGTCGTCCGCCAGTGTGCGAGACTGGGTGATCCACTGCTGTAGTTAACAGACGTTCAGCAGTCACTCGGCACTGTAGAGGATGCAGGGTTGCGCAATGAGGGCGCTGCTCAGAGAGAGCAGGTGCGAGGGGCGGCTGAGAAGGCCGTCTACGCGAGAGATTGCCAAGAGAGTTGGCGGCCGAGAGAGGTGCTGCTGAGAGACGGCAGCTGAGGCGCCGACGTTAAGAGAGGTCAGCTGAAGATGCTGAGTAGCTAGAGTTGGCGACTGGCACGGAGCAGTCGCAACACGGCCGAGAGTGGCTGAGGATAGTTGTGAGCAGCTGAGAGTGGCTGCGAGTGACCCAGAGCGGCGATAAGTGGCCGAGACTGGCAAAGGACGCCCAACAATAGTCACGAGTCCCTCGAAGAGCGAGAGCGATGTGAATCCGCAAGACTGCGATGAAGTTGGGACGAGAGGAGAGGACTCGCTACTG
>SZWC01009181.1:75992-86136 GCA_023375785.1 Penium margaritaceum
ATGACGCTGCCAACCACACTTTCCACATGATGCTGCCAACCACACTTTTCATATGACGCTGCCAACCACACTTTCCATATAACGCAGCAGCAGCAGCAGCAGCAGCAGCAGCAGCAGCAAAAACAAGAACAACAACAAAGTCGCCCACCTGCATCCACAGCCACAGCGTGAGAGCGAGGCCCAGCATGGCCATGACGGACGAGAAAGGGCTCACGAACAGAGCGCCGACCCACGACGCACACAGCTCACCCCCGTCGCCTCCACCCACCCCTCCCCCTCCTGCTGCTGCTGCCGCCCCCGGCATCCCCCCTGCCAGTCCCATGCCCAAGCTTGAGTCGCACGACGACACCACCTGGAACAGTACAAGGACGACGTGGGAAGGGAGAGGGGGGGGGGGGGGGGGGGGGGGGTTGATCAAAAAGATTGGTTTTCATTCGTACTGTCTGCTGTTGTCAGATTTCTTCCCCATCATCTGTAAGGGTTATGTAGAGAACAGCAGCAAGGCGAGAGTTTGGCTAATCTCGTTTGCGAGTTGGTCTCATTTGTGAGTTGGTTTCGTTTGTGAGTTGGTCTCGTTTGTGAGTTGGTCTCGTTTGTGAGTTGGTCTCGTTTGTGAGTTAGTCTCGTTTGTGAGTTAGTCTCGTTTGTGAGTTAGTCTCGTTTGCGACCTCCAATGCCTCAAACTAGGGCCTCAAAAGTGCTTAAAAGTTGACTTTGACTTCACAAATGGATTCCTTGCATCAAAATTATTCAGGTTGACTTCGCCAGCGACCAAAAAACTTGTAAGATTGTTGAAAAATGAAGAAAAAAGAGTCGATATTGACATGTGAGGGGTGGATATTGAGGGAGGCCAAAAGTCAATGTCGATATCGTATCAATATTGACCCTCAATATCCATATCGAAGGTCGATGTCGATGTAAATATTGGATCGATACAATATTTTTGCCCACCCTAGGGGGGGAAGGGGGGGGGGGACCAGGACATGGGTGCAAATGACACGACGCTCTGACAACAGACCTACTACTCCAATGAGACGAGAATAAGTTTGAGCACAACTCACACCGTCTCGTCCTCGCGATTGCACCGTCGCAAGAAACAACTGACACAGCTTGGCAAAGGATAGGGAGGAAGTAGACCGACGACGACAAAACTACGAGTCAAAGCAGACAACAACAAACCTACGAGTCAAAGCAGACGACGACAAACCTACGAGTCAAAGCAGACGACGACAAACCTACATCACAAAACACAGACAAACTTTGGCAGAGGACAAGGAGACGGAAGACGAAGACGAACCTACGAGCAGAACGAGACGCAAACACACCTATGAGCCAAAGGAGACGAAGACAAACCTACGGACAGAAGGAGACGAAGACAAACCTACGGACAGAAGGAGACGAAGACAAACCTACGGACAGAAGGAGACGAAGACAAACCTACGGACAGAAGGAGACGAAGACAAACCTACGGACAGAAGGAGACGAAGACAAACCTACGGACAGAAGGAGACGAAGACAAACCTACGGACAGAAGGAGACGAAGACAAACCTACGGACAGAAGGAGACGAAGACAAACCTACTGACAGAAGGAGACGAAGACAAACCTACGGATAGAAGGAGACGAAGACAAACCTACGGACAGAAGGAGACGAAGACAAACCAACGGACAGAAGGAGACGAAGACAAACCTACGGACAGAAGGAGACGAAGACAAACCTGCGAGCCGAAAGAGACGAGGGGAAGCGAGATCAACGCCATCGACGCAATCAGACCGATTCCGGCAAACAACAACCCGCGCCCGCGTGTCAGAATGCAGTTTGCCGATTGGCTGACGGCCGTCGCCGCGACGCTGAGGTGGCGGCCCAACTGCCACAGGATGAACACTGTGCCGGCCGCATTTATGATGCCCGTGAGGAAATGCTCTGCTGACATCAGCCTCTCTCGCTGCACGAAATTTGATGATGTCATCGGTGGGTGCTCCGTGGGGGAGCCCATCTGGAGACGTCGGCGTTGGAGAGGGGATTGAAGGGAAGGGGGTGGCACTGAAATAAGAAATCGGGCGATGAGCGCGCCGGGGGATGATGGTTGAGTGAGGGCAGAGTGGAGGAGGGAACTTGAGGAGGAGGTAGAGGATGCCGGGAGGAAAGTGGGCGTTTCAAGGGAAGCTGGTGTGGATGAACCATGAACGGCGAGGGACGGCATACGGGAAGAAGGTGAGGAGTGGAGGCGGCGGCGGTGGATTGACAGGGCAACGGCGGCAGTGCCAGAGGTGGAGAGAAGGAGACGAGCCACAGAGCCGGGGAGGGCAGCTTCGATGAGGGAACCCTGAGGGTAAGAAGGGCCAAACGGAGATGAAGACGATGAAGAAGCAGGTGCAGCATACATCCCCCCAGCTTGTTGTTCGTAGCCAGAGTAGTTCGTACTTTCTTCTACCGAGCCCGGCGGCTGCTCCGTCGCCCACGTCACAACTGTGTTGAGGGAAGATAGGAGGAACACGGCTGTGGCGACGACGAGGCACGCTCGGAGGAGCGAGGGAGTGGCATTGCGCATGGCCCACAGGAAGAGGAAGCAGCCGGGGATGGCCAGAAGGAGGCCCAGGAAGATGGCGAAGAAGGTCGCGGGGCCCAAGGAGAGGGTGGAGAAGTCGAAGACGCGCAGGCCGAGGATGGGCCAGAAGAAGATGATAACCTCGCGAAGGAGGAGGAGGGCCATGGCCAGAAGGAAAGCGCGGGAGAAGAGGGCGTCCTGCACCTCTCGTTCTCCCCTGTAGAAAACAGAGGAAGAAGAAGAGGGAGACTTTCCTTCTGGATCAGGGTTGGGAATAGGCAGTCGATGCGTCTTTCCTCCATCCTGCGGCTGCTGTTGCTTCTGATGCTGCTGCTGCTTCTTCTCCAGGCCCTGCGACGCAGTGCTCTCCACGTCGGAGCCTTCGTCAGCGTCCGGGATGAGTCGTTTGGTGACATCCGCAGGCGCTCCGGCATACTCTTCCTTGGACATGGTGACGTCGGGATTGTTGACGTCACTGGCAACGTCACCGTGGCTCCCCATGCCGAAGAATGTCTCACCTCGTGTCGGAAGCCGGAGAAGCGATGGCGGTCAAGGGGAAAGTAGAGACGGTGAAAACTAATGGAAAAAGAAAAAGGAACTCAGGGAAGGTAGAAGCAGAGACGGGAGAGGGGGTGGAGGTGGAGCTAAGGGAAACGGTGGAAGAGGGGGGCGTGTGCGGAAGGGAAGGGGGGACGGGGGTAGGGGGGAGTGGGGGGTGGGGGATGGGGGTAGGGGGAAGTGGGGAGTGGGGAGTGGGGGGCGGGGGAGAGGGGGGTGGAGGAGTGCGGGCTGGGGGAGTGGGGGTGAGAGCGGGATGTTCTCCTTCCTCCAGTGAACGCTTTCGCAAACGCGTTCCGCGCGCAGTTCGGGTTTCTTGCCAAGGTAGGCTTCTTCCAAGGTAGGCTTCTGCCAAGGTAGGCTTCTGCCAAGGTAGGCTTCTGCCAAGGTAGGCTTCTGCCAAGGTAGGCTTCTGCGAAGATAGGCCTCTGCGAAGATAGGCCTCTGCGAAGAAAGGCTGTCCAGTCAGCAGTGCTGTCGTGTCACCAGTCCGAAGATTCGCGAGGAACAACAATCAAGAGCGTTTCGGTTCACCTCCTCCTTACGGCGTCGTAGTGGATAAACTCCTCTGCGGCTATGTACAATCACTCGGGGAGCTGATGCCGCTGCTGCCGCTGTTGCCGCCGAAAGCACTCGTGTTGGTGGTGGCCGAGATTGAGGACAGGGGTTATCGATGGTAATGGCGGACGAAATTGTCGCAGGCGGTGTTGCTCCTTTTTGAGCCGCAGGCGCAGACGGACGAGGTGTCAGGAGGTGGAGGCATTCCGCGAAGGTTCCGGCGGTATCCGCTTGCGTGGCGTGTGATCAGATTGGCAAGTCGACGTGGCAAGTCAAATTGGTAAGTCAAATCAGCAAGTCAAATCGGCAAGTCAAAGGGTCTTTTTTTCTTTTTTTGGGTTACATAGTAACCTTATTGCAATCACTTCGTTTTTTTTTTTCCGCGATTTTCTTGCGGACGTCTCGCGGCAGTCGGCCGCACTGCCGCGAGGTTGCCGGAACACTTGGGACGGACGGTATACGCTTGTGTGGTGTCCCCGGGTGAAAGAGAGTGAGTGGTTATGTATGTCATGAAATGAAGGTGTATAAAGATGGGGAAAGAAGCGGGAATAAAGAGTATGAATGCTTCATGTAATCTAGTTAATGTAAACGTTGTATATTTTGCGGTTGTGAACACATTGGTATTTGCTTATGTATTTAGTCTTCATAATAGTTGTCGAGTGTATAGNAATCCGTTGTGGGTTATGTGGGAGTCCCACCCACCAACCCTCACCCCTAAGGGTACCTTCGCCACGGGTCGTAACCCTATGGCATGGGGGATCAGGACCAGTTTTTTATACTGAGCCCTGAAGTACCCGTCCCCCCGAGATGGTAGGTTTGTTGTGCCAGATGTTTTTCAGTGATGGGTGGATTGCGAGGTAGTGGGGATGTAATTTTTTGTCAATGTTGCATATTTGAGATTGTTGAGTGAGTTGTTGGATCATGGTGTTAGTTGTCTTGTTGTCCTGTTTTTGATGGAGTCTTAGCATGTGTAGATTTAGTTGTTCTTCAAAGAGCTTGGTAATTGAGTTTGCCGAGAAAGTGGTGGGGTTTCTGAGGCCCTTTTTAGTTTGAAGCGAGATTTGACATCTGTATGACCAGATTTCGCGGAAAGTTATGGCTTGAAGTGTCTGCCACCAGTGGAAGAGCGGGTGATGATCATGGAAGATGAAAACAGTGGCCGAGGCGCAGCCACAGATGAGCGTATAGCTTTCTCTCAGTTTGGTTGAGATTTGACAGATTTTGGGGCAGTGCTCAAAAGCGTGTGAGATCGTTTCCTCGATGAGGCCACATAGGGGGCATAGAACTTCAAAGGGTGGTGGAAAGAAACGCATGCGGAGTCTGACTTGGATGCTCCGTATGATGATTTTCGCAGTAGTGTCTTTTTGTTTTGTGGTGAGGGTGGGGGTCTGGAGAATAGTTTTAAGAGCAGTTTTAGGAAAAGGAGGGGCACCTTCGTCTTTCCATTTGTCGTGGTATGTGACCTCTTTTAGATGTCTTTGAAGAAGCGTGTTGTAGATTTTGGTCAGCTTTGGTTTCTTGGTGATGGGAAGTCGCCATGATGGAATGGTCGTATTGTTGCAGCAACCTATGAAGGTTTTGTTATTTGTGTGTACCAGTGTCCAGATGCTGAGATCACGGATGGGTGTGGTGGGAAGCGTCGTAGGTTCAATGTCAAGGGTTGGGCTGACTGAGTATGCTATTGCGAGGTACCCGTCTCCGTGAGGTTGGAGCTTGTATATTAATTCTGGTAGGGTGGTAGTGTAAGACGTAATGCACCAGAACTCATGTTGGCTCGAGTTGTCTTTCTTATTACCAAGGATGATGTCCAACCACGTGGGAGGGATTTGTTTGATAACTCTTTTGACGACATTTATGTCCTTAACATCTGTCCCGCATTTGGAGGTGGCAAGTTTTGTGAAGTGTTCGTCGTTGAAGAGTTCATGGAAAATGTGTTTTAGTTGTACTTCATTCTCCAATAAGTGTTGTTCCCTTTTGTCTAGACCAAAAGGCTTCCCATTTGGTTTTAGGAGGAAACGGTTGAAGGCTACATATTCTTCAAGCAGTTCTTGTCGGAGTAGCGGTGGGGATGTGATTTCTGGCTTGGTTTCCAGGAAAAATCTGAGAATGTCCGTCCATCTAGTGCATAGGTGTTTTTTTAACTTTAAAATATCTGGATGGGAAAGAAAGAAGTGACCTTTCTTGAAAAAGCATTTGGAGTTGCTAGCCACCCATTTCCAAGTGTGGTGTTCTGGCGATAGATAGTCGTAGGCACGTTGTGCACTTTGGGCTTGTACAAGGATAGTGGGCCATTGGACACCGAGGCCTCCTTGATCTGGTGGATTAATAGCCACGTTTTTGTTGATGAAACGGAGTTTTCCATCCTGTTTTGAGGCTGACAGGAAATTAAGGATTGTTGTTTGAATTTGTGTGAGAATATCGGAGGGGGGGGGGTGATGTACCAGAGTGATAAAGAAATTTTGGGATGAGGTACATCCGGATGATGACCAGTTTTGTGGGTAGGCTGAAATGGAAGTTGCGCCAGCGAATGGCGGGTTCTTTGAGCTTTTGTGTGATTGTGTTCCACATCGAGCTGTTGTTGACGTCATGGTCTAGGTTTATTCCCAAGATTCGTTGTGGGTCAGTAGATTCCGTGTATGTATCCGATGGTGGTGCAACTGTGTGAGGGCCGGCTGGGAAAAGTATGGTTTTTCCTGCATTTGCTTTGAGACCGGTCAGATTTTTACTGATGTCTAGAATTTGTTCTGCTTTGTCTAAGTTGTGGCGATCATTGATCATGACTGTGGTGTCATCCGCGTATGCACCGAACGATGGACATTGTTCAAAGCCTGGAATGGGTTTGGCAATGCACTGTGAGAAGTACTGATTAAGTGGTTCCATTGCTATGATGAAAAGTAATGGTGCAATGGGGCATCCTTGGCGGACTCCTGTTTCTGTTCTTATTTGTGGAGAGAGGTGGCCATTGAGGAGGAAACTTGTTCTGGTGTGATTCAGAGTGGCTTGTATCCAGCGAGTGTATATCGCGGGAAAACCCATCTCTTTCATTGTTCTGTAGAGGTGTGGACGTAGAAGGGTATCGTAGGCTTTTTCAAAGTCTGCCAGAAGGAAGGTGAGGTTGGTTTTTGTTGCGTTCGACCAGTGTTGGACATCTAGAATGGTAGACAGGGTGTGTTTGATGTTACGACCTTGTACAAAACCGGTTTGATTTGAGTTTATGATGTGGGGCAGTACCGGTGCAAGTCTGTTGGCGAGGGTTTTGGCCAGAATTTTGTAGTCTGTGTTCAATAAGGAAATGGGTCTGTAGTTCCGAATGTCCGTTGGATCGCCTTTTTTGAAAAGTAAACATGTGACAGAGTCAGTGAAGTAGATATATTGGTCAGGATTGTCTAGAAACGCCTGGAAAATATCAAGGAGGTTCTCTGAAATGTTTGCAGGGTTGGCTTGATAAAATTCTGCTGGTATACCGTCAGGACCAGGTGCTTTGTTTTTGGCCATTTGTGAGATGCTTGTCATGATTTCTTCAACGGTAAGGGGGCTCGCCAAATCCGGGATCAAGTGAGTTGGGATCTGTTTAAGAGGTGGCCTGAAGGGCATGTGCGTGGGTGGTGCTGGTTGTTTGAAGAGGGTTGTGTAGAACTCCATGATGATTGCGGCAATCGAAAGTGGGTTTGTTGTAGCGTTGCCCGTTTGATCTTTAAGGGCAGAGATCGATGTGGCTTTTTTTCTAGCACGAATGTGACTGGATAAGAAGGACGATGCTTGTTCAAGTCCGTCGATGTATTTCAATTGAGCTATCCGATATCTGTGTTGGTGTTCGGCAAGCACGTATTTGCTTAGTTGTTTCTCGTGCTTCTCGAGGGTGGCCTGAATAAGGTGGTTGTGAGGTAGAAGGCATTTTTTCTGTTGAAGGACTTGAATTTTGTTGTTGAGATCAATAACGGTTTTGTGTCTCCGTTTATGTTCTTCAACACTACAGCGTTTGAAGGCTTGTTGAACGAGGTGTTTGTAACTGGACCAGAGATGATGTTGGAGGGTTTGTAGTAGTTTAATTCCGTGTGGTTTTTGAAGAAGTGATGTGTTGAGCTTCCAAAGTCCTTTCCCTTTTGCGTTCAAAACATCAAACCGGAGGGTAATAGATGGTGCCGCCAAATGATCTGAGAGTTGAGAGGAAAGGGGAGAGTGGGTAACGTGATGTACTTGGTGGTTTAATGCTTTTGAGTGATGAATATGATCTATGCGGGATGATGATTTGTGAGCGGCCGAATGGAAGGTAAAGAAAGTTTGTGTTGGTTGAATGGTTCTGAAACTATCTTGAAGATTATGTTCTGTTAGTAAATTGTTTAGAAGAAGGCTATCTTTGGATAATTCTTGTGGGTTGCGGTCAATTGGAACGCAGGTGGTGTTAAAGTCGCCGACAAGGATGTCGGTTTTATTCTCTGTCAAAAAGGAGTCCAGGGAATTCCAAAATTTTTTCCGGTGTTTGAGTTGTGGGGGAGCGTATATGGCAGTGATCGTGATTGATTCGTTGTGCACGGTAAAAGTTTCTTGGAGAATTCTGTCATGATTTGTTACTGTCGTTTTCGTGTGTGAAACATCGACGCTCTCCGTATAAGTGAGGCAAATACCTCCTGTTTGTGTTGATTCGGAGAGGGTGTACTTGAGGTCTTTTCCAATGGAACGTTGAAATTTGGAGTACTTCTCCTGAGTGTCGAGATGGGTATCTATGAGTGCGCATATTGTGGGAGTGTTTGTTGCAAGGTGGCTTTTTAAGAAGGGGAGTTTGGCTGATTTCGTAAGTCCGTTTACATTGAGACATGAGACGGAGAATAGGGTATTTTTGAAATCTGTGCTCGATTTGTTCTTTTTAGAGGAGTTCTCTTGAGTGGCAGGGTCAGTAGATTTCCGTTTTTCTGAGGTGTTAGCCTTTGAGAGTGGTTTTTTTGGTTTCTTGCCCGAGGAGTTGTGGTCTGAAAATCAAACAACAGTTTGTTGTTTGATTTTCTTTTGGTCTGTCCTTGTCTCGGTGTAGGGCATGCGCCGGAAGATGATGAGCAGATGGCTGAAACGTCTTCCTGGCAACTGGTGGTTGAGAGCTTAGGGCTATGTTTGGAAACGGCGTCCGCCCTCTGGGTGTTGTTGATATCTGCAGGGGAGGAGTAGAGGTCGGGCCAGAGTTCGAAGTGTAGTCATGGAGCAGATGTTGAAAAGGAGATCCAGTGATTTTGGTATAGCATATAAATCCTCTTGTTCCTCGTTGAGAGAGGCGTTGTCTTTGCTTATGTTAGGATTAGGGCTTCTTTTCAGACCGGGGTGGGCTGAGTTATGTGTTGAGTGGTTTGGATGGGATTCGTTGTTCATGTTTGTTGTATGGCCGAGTTGGGAATTGATGTGCGAGGAGAGTTTGGACTGAAAAAGACTTTGTGCGGTGGGGTGCTTTGTACATGACCCATCATGTGATTTTAGAACATCTGCCTCCTTCGGTGGTAGGTGTACATAGCTCTGCATGTGGGTAGATTGTGCGCTAGTCTGGTTGTTAGTTGTCTGAACCATTGGAGCATGTGTTCTGTTTCTGGTGCTCGCCTGGGTGATAAGTGTCAGGTTACATTGTGAAATGGCAAGGTTCAGCATTATTAGGCCTTGTAGCGACTGTCCATGTGTGTAGAGGGGCTTTTTATGTGCGCTTGTGTGTATTTGGCAGACCATTGCGATGGTGAGTAGGTTGACAAAGGCGGTTGCTGGCTCGGTCCAAGTGAAATGGCCTTCTGAGTTGCTACTTGTGCTGTGTGAGGTGACTAGTCGACCTGGGGATGTGTCTAGTGTTGACAAAGATAGGCGGTCGTGTGTTGGGGAATTCCTATGGTTGGGGGGTTTCCGATAGTCCGGCCGGGTACTGTGAGTAGAGATGTTATGATTGGCCTTTTTCTTTTTTGACGGTAGTAGTCGACCCTTTGACTTGCTCGGCAAGTCAAAGGGTCGACTTTGAGTCAGTGAGCCGGTGGCCCAGACCAGACCAGGGCAAGGGGAGGAAAGAAGACGAAGAAAACAGAAGGAGAACATGAGTCTTCACTTTTTCACTTTTCACTGTCACATTTCACTTCGTCCCTTTTCACTTTTTCACTTTTCACTTGCACTTTTCACTTGGTCACTTTTCACTTCGTCCCTTTTCACTTTTTCACTTTTCACTTCATCGGGAGTTTGGACAGTCTGTGCTATGTTTCCAGGGAAACGTTGGAGCGATTGACAGGCTGGCTTGCTTGTGTCGCTGTCGACGCAGCGTCGGCTTAGTCTGAGAGACCCATTCGACCGTTGAGTTGGTGGACTGGGGTTGAGTTGGTGGACTGGGGTTGAGTTGGTGGACTGGGGTTGAGTTGGTGGACTAGGGTTGAGTTGGTAGACTGGGGTTGAGTTGGTCGACTGGGGTTGAGTTCGTGGACTGGGGTTGAGTTGGTAGACTGGGGTTGAGTTGGTCGACTGGGGTTG
>SZWC01009182.1:20952-46059 GCA_023375785.1 Penium margaritaceum
CCCCCCCCCCCTCTCCTCCCTGCACCCCCATCCACGCCGCTCGACGTCGGTGGCACGAAACCATTGCACGCTGTGTAAGGCACAATGCCGGCGCACCTTGCTTGGAACGGACTGCGGCAGCTCCGCTCGACCATGCTCGTCCAAGACGTTCCTACGCGGCTGCAGGAACGGGTTGGACGATGCGAAGTCATCGTAATAGACAAGACACCAAACAGAAACTTCATCGGCAAAAGGCAGCCACATGCCTCAATATTTTGTAAGCAAATGAGAAAAGTACACTTGTGATTTGTGACGTTCTCGTCGACCTGTACAGTTTATTGTGACCACTCGGCCGTGTCCATGCACGTGCAGATCCCTGATGCAGACCCATGTGGCGCCGGTGCGTCGTCTCGTGATGGACCACCTCCTCGGAGCTGACCGACGACCGCCCCAGAGTCGTGGATGCTATCTGGGACCTTCTGCAGTTTTCTTGTAGCCTGTAGGATTTTATCGGTGGAATGGCCGTGGGCCCGATTTCCATGTTTTGCATTGTATGTCCACCGTTTGCTGCCAATTACGTCTGGTTTGAGATCCTACATGTTTAGGTTCAGACGACGTAGCGTTCTGACTTGTCTGCACAGAGTGACGACCAAAACAACTTTTGGGTCGTTTCTATGACAGACCTTGTACTGCCGATGCGACACCCGCCGTGCGCCGCGGCAGGTATTTATGTTGTGGACCTGTCATTTGTTCACTCTCTCTGCATTACTAAGCTATTGGAGCTTATGAAACCTGCGCGTCTCCCTAGCCTGACTCTTGCTGTTTCTTGCACCTGCTTGCTTGCTAGTGCGCCAGCTGAATGGATAGTGTGCCCACGTCAGCAGCAACAAGGTTAGGAAGCTTCTTAGCAGTTTCTTATGGTATCAGAGCAGCGTGACCTCTCTCGCTGAGCTGCGCTGCAGAGACGCAGCACCGGTAGCAGCAGTAAGCGTCACCGCCGCCGTCGGATCCTGGGACTCGTTGTAGTCGTTTGGAGCAGCGACATTACCACGGAATTCCCACCACCACACCGAGTGAGCTGCGGCAGTTTCCGGCTCCAACATCCACGCCGAGCAGTAGTAGCAGCACCGGGTGGCAACAACAACCGTGTCTGGCTATCCATCTCTACAAAAAAAGGAAAAATAGCTTGTAGCAGCTCGCGGCAGCAACTGCGAGCAGTGGCAGCGCGCAACAGCAACAACAACTCGTAGCAGCCACGGCGTGAGCAGCCACCGGCAGTAACAGCAGCGCAACAGCGGTGGCAGGAGCAAGAGCAGCAGCGTAGCAGTAGTGGCGGCGGCCATAGCAACGGCAGCTAGTAGTGTTGCTGCGTAGCACTATTGCGTACTACTGTTACGTAGAAGCTGCGCAACACTACACAGGGCTGCGCAAGGCTGCGCAAGGCTACATAGGCCTGCGTAGGACTATGCAGGCCTACGCAGGGCTGCACAGGACTGCACAGGACAGGGGGTGACACAGTCACCCCCACCGAGGAGTACACGTGACTTCCTAAAAAACCGCTCGCGTAAAATAAGTCAGTGTAAGAAACGCTAGCATTTTTTTCGCTGGCGTAAAACCGCTGACGTCACTATTGGTTTTGCTGACGTTAGCAATTTTGAGATCAAAACGTCATTTTTTTGTTGTTTCAACTCCTCGAGAAACGCTGACGGTTCCGCAATCCGACCGGTTTGACATCTCGGCCCATACTGAGCCCTTACATGGTTTCGACTGGTGACAAAGGCAAAGGACCACTAGATCCCTCTTCCTCCTCTTTAGGTGCAACGGTACTCGCAGAAAGCTTGGCCAACTGGGCCAAAACCGCGGTACTTGAGGGTCTCCGACCCTCAAGTCTTTTCGTTTTCTCGCCCACAGCCCAGGGGACCATGCCCGAGCCACGTGGAGCGAGACTCGCTACATCCCTCCCACCTAGGAATGAGCTGTCCTCAGCGTCAACACGTGGGATTCGAACCCTGACGCTCTGATATCGGTGCAACGGTACTGGCGGAAAGCTTGGCCGACTGGGCCATAACCGTGGTACTTGAGGGTCTCCGACCCTCAAGTCATTCCGTTTTCCCGCCCACAACCCAGGGACCACGCCCGAGCCACGTGGAGCGAGACTCGCTACATCAGGGGTCATGAGCCCTAGTTTTGCTGATGTCATCAATTTCATGATCAAAACATCATGTTTTCTTGTTGTTTCAACTCCTCAAGAAACGCTGACGGTTCCGCAATCCAGCCAGTTTGACATCCCAGTCCATACTTAGCGCTGACATGGCTCCGACCGGTGACAAAGGCAAGGGACCACTAGATCCCTCTTTCTCCTCTTCAGGGGTCATGAGCCCACGCTTATAGGCCATTCAGGACCTACGGAGCCAGCGGGATGATATGCGTCGTTTGCAGCAGTAGTAAACTGACGCCATCCGTTTGCTCTCTGAGCTTCTTCGTGGTCAGTCCACGGCCCCACGGCAGACCTTTGAAGGAGTCGGCGGTGTCATACCCTCTGCACAATAGTCAGCATCTGCACCGATGACAGGAGTAGGACGTGACCCGCCTCCTCTTGATCCTTGGGATGAGGACCTTGACATGCCAGGTATGGAGGATGGTATGGACGAGAGCGAGATTCGTGTGCTTCAGGAGCATCTCTGCCAGCTTCAGACAAGTTCTCAATCCCCACACACATCTGGCTCCTTTTTCCCAGAGATCCGATCCTCGTCTGATTCCTATCCCAGTGAATTTCTTGGTCCTGGTGTCTTCTCCATTCCTCATCATTCTCAGCATCTGGTTGCTCTCCCTATAGAGCGGCAACCCAAGGACTTCAAGACACCGCCCCCACAATATGTCAGCAAGGACAGCTTTGACTGTTGGGAGATTCTTTTCCAGGTCTGGGCCACTTCATAGGGAGTATGGCCCTAGTATCACAGTCCGAACCAGGTTACGGATCGCGCACAGGTGCTGACAGCGGCCAAGGCGATGCACGGACTCCTTGACGCCATGTCGTGCGAGACCGACGTGGACTTCCGCCTGTTCCTTGGAGATGCCGGCACAGGCACGGGTGTTGATCCACATGGGGGCTGGGACCTGGCAGTGTCGCTGCTTGCTGGAGAGACGCACGCCACCCGCGCGGCTCACATTCGCGCCTTTCACTCCCTTCGTCAAAGACTTGCCGAGCCCGCAGCCGACTACTGGCGGTGCGCCATGCACATTTACACGCGCCTTTGGACCTCAACAGGTACACAGTTGTGGGCGCTCCGCACGCTCATGCTCGGATTTCGTCTTGAGCACGTAGACATCTTCACGAGGTACAGAGACGCCATGCTCGAGCCCTTCTCCACCTCTCAGCTTCTTCGTTGGGCACATCAGCTTTTCCTCCAGGTAACGTCTGCCTGTGAGGCAGCCGTGGCCCATCAGGAGAGTCCCCTTGCTGCAGCGGTCATTGCATCGCCACCGACGCCCTTCTTGTAGTCTACTCCTACATCCCCTGACACATCCTCCTCTTCCCCTTCCACCCTGATTATCCCGACTCAGACGTAGGGTGTGGCAGCAGCGGCGCAAGGGAAGAAGGGGGAAAAGAGGCACGGTTCGGGCCAGCAGTATTCATAGCAGCAGTAGTCACCGGGTAGTAGCAGTGGACGCACTTTTTACTACCACAACAATGGAGGCACTCATCGATATACTGAGTTCCAACAACCGCTCGACTGGGCGCGGATTGCTTGCGGTCTTCAGGCTGCCCACGCACTGTGGCCCGCGGCGAGCAGCATAGCCTCTAGCGTCGCTACACCGAGTGCCAGCAGTTCCCGCTTCCCCGCCGATGAGTAGGGGCGACCTCGATCCACGTGGAAGCTTCCAACACAACCAAGATGTGCATGGAGCCAGGATCAAACTCATGACCTCTCACTTGGCCAAATCAACAAAATGGCCAAGTTAACCACTCACCTACATGGTGTACTCACAGGTCATATCTCACATGAGACAGAGCATAGTTGAGTCACCCTACAACAAATCCAGGGGTCATACCTCCACAAGGGATAGAGCTTTCCTGATCCGTCGTATAAGACTGAACAAGGGGCAAACATATTCAACAGATGACTCGTGTAGGGGGANTGGAAGCTTCCAACACAACCAAGATGTGCATGGAGCCAGGATCAAACTCATGACCTCTCACTTGGCCAAATCAACAAAATGGCCAAGTTAACCACTCACCTACATGGTGTACTCACAGGTCATATCTCACATGAGACAGAGCATAGTTGAGTCACCCTACAACAAATCCAGGGGTCATACCTCCACAAGGGATAGAGCTTTCCTGATCCGTCGTATAAGACTGAACAAGGGGCAAACATATTCAACAGATGACTCGTGTAGGGGGACACAACTGGCATGTGATGATGATGGGCCTGACAGTACCAATTGGATTCATGAGTCTCGCCTTTGTGCCCTTTTTTGTACCTCTTCACATGTTGCTCAGCGCCCGTCTGAGGCTGAGTGTTCCATTGCCCGTTGCACAGTGACGTCCTCCGGTCGTGATCATGGTGGCACCTCAATCATCGATTCTGGTGCCACTCACCACATGACCTGTCTTTGTAGTGACTTCATTGTCCTCGGTCCTGTTGCATCTATTCGCTCCGTTAGCACAGGCTCTGGTCAGTCGTTGCCAGTCCAAGGTGCTGGGGTTGTGTGTTTCGATGGTCCGTCCGGCCCCATGTAATTTTCTGAGGTGCTTTTTGTGCTTGACCTTGAGCCTAGCTTGCTTTCTGTGCGTGCCTGCACACTGATGGGACTCTTTGTGGAGGACACTGTAGATTCCGTGACTATGACCGCTGTTGATACTCGTACCATTTTTCTTCATGCCTCCGTAGTGGATGACCTGTATCGTGTCCTTCGGATATCTTCTTCTCTGTACTCCCCTTCTCCTCTCGCTCATGTGTTTGTCACTGGTGTTCTCTCTGTTGAGCACCAGCGACTACTGAATCGTCGCCTATGTCGTGTAGGCTCCAACACTGTGTCAAAACTCATTCGGACACAGCCTGTACTCGGTCTTGATACAGCCTCTTTTGAGAAGCCGTCCAAGACCGGCTATCTATTTTGCGCTCAGTGTAAGATGCATGGCTACACCTACCCTGACTTCCGTTTTCGAGCTCTTCGCCCTCTCGAGTTGGTCGATTCGGACCTTCTCGGTTCTCTCCCTTTCGATTTTTTGTCAGATCGGGGCCGATATGTCCTGACCCTGACTGATGACTTCACCCGGATGCGGTGGGTCTACAGCCTGTGCTAGAAGAGGGATTCCACTCTTGTAGTTCACCTCTGGCTAGTGATGGCTGAGCGTCAGTCCTGCCACACGCTGCACACATTCCGTTTGGATCGCGGTGGCGAGTTTCTTGGCAAGATACACAATTTCTTTGCCGAGCACGGGGTTTTTCACCAAGCTACTGCTACTACAACTCCTCAGCAGAACGACGTCTTTAAGCACTGGAATTGCACAACGGAGGATGCAGTTCGTGTTATGTGGTGTGAGTGCAGTCTCCCAGAGTCCTTCGCATTTAAAGAATTTGCTTACATGACGTGGGTATGGAACCGCCTCCCACACGGTCCCCTTTCGGACCACGTTACATCGTACAAGCTTTGGTTTGGCCACCATGCCGATATGCGTCTCGCTCATGTCTAGGGGTCCGTGGCTTCCGTGTGGTACAACGAGGACCAGCAGGGATCCAAGGTCTCCTCGCGGGGTCGCTTGTGTGCCTTCATAGACATCTCCCCACGGTCGAAGGACTGGCGTTTTTGGGACCTCGTCCGACATTGTACCATTGAGTCTCGCGACACACTCTTCTTTGAGTCTCTCACCTACCGTGACCTGACTTCTATCACGTCGATGACTTTCACGCACGTTCCTACCTGTGAGGCTTCTCGACGGATGGGGGATTCTGGGTCTATGAGCACCTCGCATCCGGCTGATGTGGTCGTTCGAGGCCCCTCCACTTCTTGGTCTCCGGCTCTTTATGAACCAGCGATCATAGCTGTCAGCTCAGAGACCTCTCCAGCCCAGCCTGTCTCTACCCCTCTTCCCTCACACCCCATAGGCACCCATGATTCTTTACCCATGTCCACCAGTACTCTTGCCTTTGTGCGTGATCCTGCATCTGCCCCTGCTGCTACACCCAGCCCTGTGTCTCTCGTCATTTCACCAGCATCTCAACATCAGCATCCTCATACTGCATCACCTGCCCCATTGCCTTAGTCCTCACCAGATGTGGTCGTGCCTGTCTCTGAGCCTGAGGTGAGCTCCTTGAACCTAGGTCACTTGCGTGGGCCCGGTGGTCATCTTTGACCACTCGTCTCCGGAGTCCAACGAGTGTCCGGTCCCACACCTAGGCGCTCCACTCGTAGCATTGCGAGTGGTGATCCTGGTACAAAGGCCATAGGCCTGAGTTTCTGTGTAGATCACACAGAGGTACACCCAGCGTTCCCTGTAGGGCATGATCCGGTCACTCGCGAGTCTTGCATTGCTTGTGATGCAGTAGCTGACCTTGTGGTTGTCTGGCCTAGCTCTGAGGCTTGTGCACTTGCCACTCATAGCTCCCCCTCAATGGCGCCTGATCCGGGCACTCTCTACACCTTGCATTGATTTGTACTTTTGTCCGCAACCCTTAGTCCTTGTTGACAGCTTCACTGTCAGTATCTGGGCACATACCCTACTGCTCTTGGATTTCAACGAATGGAATCTTGCGAATTATAAAATCTATGAATTAGACGAGATTTTTAAGGTTTGAATTATTTTGGTAGTCCTTAATGGTCGAATCTGCATCAAATGGTACCTTGATTTCAACGTTTTGTAAGGAGAAAAACACCTTTGAAGTTTGAAATCCCTTAGCCTTTGACATAAAATTCGTGTTCAATTATTTATATGGTATGTAGAATTCATTGAACGAAAAAATGTATCACATTCAATCAACTTAAAAAATAATTAATATCGAAATCCAAGAGCAGTAGGGTAACTCTGATGCACGCAGTAGAACGGGATACATCTTCATGGTTGGTGGAGCAGTAGTCTCATGGAAAAGTGGAAAACAAGGGTGTATTGCCCGCAGCACCGCTGAGGCTGAGTATGTGGCTCTTGGCGCATGCAAATGTGAAGTTGTCTAGCTTTGTCGTCTGCTACAGCAATTGCATGTATCCATGCGTTGCATCACCCTACGCTGTGACGATCAAAACACAAAGGCCATTGCAGAAAACAGTGGCATGCATCACACTCACACCAAGCATATCAACGTGGAGCATCACTTTTTTCACGATTGTATTGCAGCTGGAATTGTCCGAGTTTCTTGGGTGGACAAACGGTCCCAAAGAGCTGACTTTCTCACGAAGATCCTCAGCCAAAACATTTTCAAGAGTGTTGTCCATGCTGTGGGTCTCATCTGTCCCCATGACCCAGGATGAGGTGTATGATGTTTGCCTGTCTCTACATATCTCTCATATTTATGTGTATGCCGTGTTCCCATGTGTGTGGGCTATTTGCCTGCGGGTCATGGGGGAGTATTGACGTTTTGTTGGCCACTCACATCTCTATGTCCTCTCGTCTCACTCTTCATGGCACAAACACATGAACAGACTAAATGACTATGACCTCACCTGGGGAGGCGTCACACGAGCATGCCTTGACTGCTGGCTCTGGCTCCATGAAGCAGCCGATCTACCCAGGACTGCCCTCTGGCACATGCATGGCTATCATTTGACTATCTTGTTTTGATGTGGTTAATGCTTGGGTTCGTACATTCTGACTGCCGATTCCCGCATCCTTTATGACCTGCCTCTGGGTGTTTGAGGGAGCTGCATGATTTCCCCGGGTGCTGATCCTTAGGGGGCCACTGTGCCAGCTGTTGGCTGTGCATTGGTGTGAAACCACCCTCGGTTAGTTCTAAGTGGGCAGGCTCGACCCCCGGGTGGCGGTGCACGTTGGCTCGAGCACCTGCTCGGTGTCAGCGTGCACTCACCGGCTTACACTCTCGCTCTACTCTATCGCTTTTGTTTCTGTACCTTGACCTAATATCTCCAAGGCAAGCATACCACATCCACGTCCACTTGTACAAGAGGTGGAGGTGAGACGCCTCTGCCAGGGACGTTCGTGTTGGGATTTGCGTTTGCTCGATCTGAAATGGTCCCAACCAGCAGGGTCTGAGTTTCATAAAATTGACTGAGTAACCACGAGCTCACCAAATTGAAAAGGCAGCTAGATGTGATGCTCAACGAGGAGTTTATGAGGCCTTTTATGTGACCCTACATCGCACATGAACGTTTTATGAAAAGGGAAAACTGGTGGGATGTGGATGTGCGTGGACTACCGGGTTTTGAATGACCGATATCCCCTCCCTTGAGCAGATGAACTTTCCAGCCAATACCATGGGACAAGAAATCTCACAAATTCAACCTACGCAGTGGTCATCATCAGAATCTACACATCAATAAGGACATCAAGAAGACAGAATTTTGCACCAGATGCGGGGACTTTGAGTTCATGGTTGTGCCATTCTGACTCATAAACACCCCCACAAAATTAATGGCGGCAATGAATAACCACATTTGGCCATACCTAAATGAATTTGTTGTTATATGTCTCAACGACTTCCTGGTCCAGAGTCGCACTCCATAAGAGCATGATGGACACCTCCAAAAACTTCTGAAATTTCTCACAAAGAGATAACATCTATGGAAAACTCTCAGAGTGTGACTCTGGTCACTGTTCGATTGAGCTTTCAGGCCACATCATCAGCTGCGGACGAAATACCATGGACCCAAAGAAATTGGAAGCGGTTGCTGATTGGCTGAAGCCAACCAAAGTTCTTAATGTCCACGTAATTTTGGAATTTTGTTTCTATTCCTGCTAATTTGTGGACGGCTATGCCTGAGAGTCAGTGCCTCTCTCTGATTTGACTCGTAGAACCATTGAGTCGAGTCAGGGGCCCAGCAAACATGAAGCGTTTAACTCTTTAGAAATCACTATGGTTGTCCCTGCAATGTAAAATCGACCATCAAATAGACCTAAAGTTGTGCATCAAACCAATGGTGAAGGGGACCTATCGGATGAGCGATCACAAAGTGACCAAACTCAAGAAGCAGCTGGAGGAGATGCTCGGTCAGGTATTCATCAGACCCTCCACGTCACCCTATGTGAAAAAGACAATCGAAGAGATGCCGATGTGCATGGATTACCGAGCATTGAAGGAAATTACCATAAAACTCGCTACCTCCTCCTGCAAGCAAACAAACATTTCGACCAATTCCGTACAGCCCAAATTTTGAGCAAAATCGACCTATGTAGTGGCAATCATCAGATCAAGTATCTGATAAGGATGTTGAGAAGACAACATGTTGTACCAGATATGGGTACTTTGAGTTAACGGTTATGCCATTCGGACTAAAAAATGTCCCCACAACGTTCATGGTAGCGATGAACATCATCTTTTGCCCGCACCTCAATGACTTCATCGTCGTATATATCGACGACATCATGGTGTACACTCACATCCCGGAGGAGCACAATGGACATTTCTGAAAAGTTCTTGAGATTTTTCAAAGAGATTTTTTCAAGAAAAATCTTGAAATGCAACTGTGGTTGCTGTTCTATTGAGTTTTGGGCCACATCATTTGTAACACAAAAGCTTGGACTTAGCGTCAAAAGACTCAGACGAGCCTCCAAAAAAATCATTATTGTAAAACTAAACGTCTGTTTTCCATCGTCAGATTGGTCTTTCCTTGCTCGATTTGTCATAGCTCGCCGTGCCTTTCAAAGCTACATCGTTAGTTTGCTTAACAGTAATTATTTGTTTTTACTATATTAATTATTTCCATCCTGTGTTAGAAGGAACAGTGGAAATATCCATGATGCGTATAGGACTGTGTTTGTCAACATGCGCATTATGGAAGGAGATCGTCCTTTCTTTATACATTTTTATCAAGAATCGTGTGACCACCTAGCTTTGGTCACGGAATGGGTCAGCCAGCGTGTCACGATTGCACATTCATTGTGCGATCATCGCGACAGGCTGTCTTGACCTATATTTTCATATTTTTGTCCAAATCATCATTTTGTTGCATTCCTCTCCTTTTAGCTACGAACCATCCTCGGTTCAATTTCAACACTTGTGAAAAGATAGGGTAGACGTAACTGTTCCATCTCATGACGGCACCGCCAGTCCATGTAGAGAATAACATAATGTTTTGGCACAATGAGGCTTGTAGGTTATTCAGATTTGGAAAGCAAACATGATGGTAGCATTTCCTCCCCCTTTTCAAGAAGCTTCCTTGCGATAGCTGCCCGAGAGTCCTCGTGACAATCTATCCGAAGCAAGACAATGACGAGCCCAAGGGCCTGTGCCATTTTCCTCTGAAGGGGGTCCGTGCCGGGGTGGCACCCCCAGGGGCACGTCGTGTTCGGCGGGCAGACAGTTCCTCTCACTACTCAACAGTTGCTAGAGATGGCACTCGCGACTCTGGCAGTCGTAATCCCAAATTATCATGGGCATGAAATGGGCCATCCCGACTGCTCGGTCAGCCATGACAAAAATGACGTCATGGCCTTTCTTTTTCTATGGAAGTCCAATGATGAAATCCATGGATGCCGACTCCCACTATTTGGCTGGTAGTTGTAGAGGTTGGAGGATTCCCCTTGGCGGTTGTTGGATCTCTTATTATGCAAGCATAGATCACACATCATGTAGGACTTTCTGATGTCCGTACTCCAACCTGGCCACCAATAGTGCTCAGGAAGAGCATTCCCCATCTTCTTTGGTCCCACATGCCCGGACGACGGAGGGTTATGAAACTCAGACATGATTTGTTCTCGCAAGTTGTTGACATTTGGAGCTGCCACAAGATCACCACACCAATAGAGTCCAGCTGCCTCAACAAGGCCAAGGTTATTGGGTTCACCAACCCAAGGGTCCATGGTGTAGCCCATATAAACATGGTTATTGAAAGAATCTACGCTGATCAGTAGTCTTGGGGGTGGGCGGAATGGGTTTGGATTCATTGTGATCGTCAGAACAAGTGTCGCAAAGTGCCGGTTGGTAACTTTCCTGTTATTGACCACAAGATTCATGTGAGACGGATTACAAATCAAGGGGTCAGCCACGTTAGTCCATCCAAGTTTGTACTCCCAGGTAAATGTAAATTGAATCAGGTATTTCCTCCATCCAGCCTACTTTCTTGAGAGGTTCGGTTGAGTCTGGAAGTAATTGAGCGGGTTATGGTCTGTGACCACCGTGGTGTTCTCTACTGTCCCCTTGAGGTAACAATGCCATGTCTTGAATGCATGCACCACTGCCAAGAGCTCGTGATCCCAGTTGTGTACCTGGTCTCTGTGTCTAATAGTTTCTGGCTCTCATAGGCCACATGATGACCATCCAATATAAGCATGGCTCCCACCTCTATGACCGACGCATCACACCATACTTTCCAAGATTTGATTGGATTGGGGAGTGCTAGAACTGTTACCGGGGCCAATATTATTTTATCTGTCTCAAATGGTTTGGTGCACTTTGTTGACCAAAACCATGTACTTGCTTTTAGAGATCAAGGCAGTGAGAGGACTTACCAAGGTGGAGTGGCCTCTCATAAAGCGCTGAAAGTAATTTGTAAGACCTAAGAAGGGGCATAGCTGTCCCACATTCCTGGGTTGAGGTCACTGCTTGACAAGCTCCACCTTGCAAGGGTCCACCCGGATTCCTTCGTTGCTCATGATATGACCACGATTCTCTAGATCTGGCTAAGCAAACTTGCACTTGCTTTTCTTTACAAATAAACGGTTTGTGCGAAGGATTTTGAGCACTATTCATAGGTGTTGCTCGTGTTTCTCCTCATTCTCATAAAAGATGAGGATGTCATCAAGATACACCAGGACCAACTTGCCAAGGTGTTCACAAAAGACAACGTTCGTCACTGCTTGGAATGTTGCAAGTACGTTTGTCAGTTTGAAGCATAGGATCCTGAACTGGTAGTGTCGGAGATGAATTTTGAATGCCGTTTTTGGTACATCCTCCTCTCTGATCCAGATTTGATGGTAACCCTGCGATAGATCGAGAGACATGAAGACTTTCGCTCCTTGAAGCGGATCAAATAGGTCCTCGATGTGCAGGAGCTAGTACCAGTTTTTAACATAGATTTTGTTCAATGCCTGATAGTCCATGCACATCCTGAGGCCATCATCTTTCTTGTTCACAAACAGGATAGGCGCTCCGAAGGGTGAAGATCTTGGCTCAATCCAACCCTTCTGGAGGTACTCCTTTATCTATGATTTTGCTTCTTGTTTTTCTGCTAGAATCAAATAATAGACTTATTGAAAGGGAGATCCTGCTGCCGGTTCCAGTGGGATTATGTGTCCAACCGTGCACCTGGGTGGCAACCCGTCCGACAGTAGCTCAAACACACCAGAGAACTCAGAAATGATATTGGCCACTCCCGTAGGCACATCACTCTCTGGTTGATCATCGAGTTTCTTGAGGATTGTTAGGAAGCACCGACAACCTTGCCTTAGATGTCTATTCAGTTGAAGTGCTGTGAGGCTTTCTTGGGTTGAAGCTTCTGGTCGTCAAATTTTGGGCATTGTAGACATGGTGACTATTCTTCTCACATTACATATTTTTAGTGTTTTGTATCAAAACATGAGTGCTTTGTGGTTGAACAGCGATGGATCCCCTAAGACCACATCGTGAGAATTGTCTAAGAAGCAATATGCAATTTGTTTCATGGCAAACGGTCTACTGTGGAGTGCACTAGGGTCAAAAACATCGGACGGCTATGTTAGAAAAGCACACAAGTGTCTGAGTAAGGAGGGTTCCCCCTCTTACGAGTGAGGATTGCTAGCCAATCCTCACCCAGCGGCCGGCGAGCGAAGCTTGCCTGTGAAATACAAAGTAAGAGGGCAAATCCCTTGCACGTCCTCTCGAAGTCGGGTTTCCAAACTCGGATAACCCGAGGATACCTCAGCAAACTCAAACTATAACAAGCCTAGAGTTGTCCTAACAAGTCTCCGAAGAAGGGACTAATCTAGGTCTCTCAAGAGTCGCATACAAATGCTGCTAAACCAGGTCAACCATGTGAGAGCAGTTCAGTAGGAAGAGGCAACAGGCCACGTGGCTAGGGTGGAGACGAGCACACATGGGCACGAATCCCGAGATGTTGTGAGGATACGCTGGGATGCTGTGCGCTCACAATGCGTCACCTCCACTCCCGGGACTAACGTGTCCTGCGCACTCACGACCAAAAGCAATACATGCACATAGGAATTAACACGCCCCCTTGGACGGGAGTGTGGCAGGCTTGCAACCCAAATGATGCAGTTGAAACAGGAGGGAAGGACAAGGAAGGGCTTTGGTGAGGAAGTCTGCCAACTGTGCCTCCCCACTAATGGCACAAACTTGGATGACACCAGCTTCAGCGACTTCTTGTACAAAGTGGTATTCGGTGTGGAAATTCTTGGTGCGTGGATGCAACACACCATCATTGGTAGCAATGCGGCGTGTAGCGAAGTTGTCGTTAAACAATGACACATCAGGCACAGCAAAGCCCAACTCTTGCAGCAGGCGTGCAAGCCAAATGCCCTCACACGCCGCCTTGCCTCATGCCATGTACTCAGCTTCAGTAATGATCCGTGCCACACTTGACTGCTTTGCACTGTGCCACGACACCACAGTGCCCCACACTCGAAATACATAACCACTACGGCTACGGGATACACAATCGCGAGCATAGTCACTGTCACAATAGCCATCAAGCATTGGATCCTGAGTCGAAGCAAACACCAGTCCAAGCTCAGTGTCTAGCACATAACGCAGAAGCTTGAGCAATGCCTTCTGATGCGTGCTGCATGATTGCTGGCTGAACTGGGCAAGCACATTAACAACACACGAGATATCCCGTCGCATAGTGGTGGCCAAGTATGACAGGCTGCCCGTGATCTGTCGGTACAATCTGGGATCAGTTGCTGGTCCATAGTCCGTTGTCCATGCGTCCAGCAGGTGAGCATAGAAGTCTGGACTCATGGGTGAATGCTGTGGCAGTAGATATTGCACTAGGTGTTAGAACCACGTGGTCAGGTGTGCAATGAGCCGTCCTTGATGCAAAACAAGTGTTCGTGCTGGTCTGTTCCTGACTATGGTCATGCCAGGAAAATTATGTGCTTCACCCAAATCAGTCATTTGGTAGTGCGTAGTGAGCAGTGCTTTGGTTTGTACTATGAGTTTGGAGGAAGGAGACAAAAACAACAAGTCATCCAAGTAGACAAGCAGAGAAATTGGTGCACTGCCCTCCCATCGTAGAAACAAAGAAGGATCACAGATGCTTTGTGTAAATCCACCATGTTCCAGTGTGCTCCGGATTTCTTTGTTCCAACATCTTGGGGCTTGTTTGAGGCCATAGAGATATTTCAGCAGTAACCACCATACAGTTCCTCTTCAAGAGGCCCGTTGAGAAAGTCAGTTTTTACATCCATTTGGTGGATGTCCCAATCCTCACGTGCCGCAACTGTCAGCAACGCGCAGCCTGTCCCATACTTCCCGACAGGTGCATAGGTGTCAGTAAAGTCCTGTTCTGGTATTTGGTACAACCCCTTAGCCACCAGTCTGGCTTTGTACTTTTCAATCAGACCAGCCAGGTTGCGTTTCAGCTTGAAAACCCATTTGACATCAATTGCTTTCCTTCCGGGTGGCAAGGGCACTAGCTGATAGACGCCATGGTCTAGGAGAGTGTTCAGCTCTGCCATCATGGCTTTATCCCACTCAGATGCATTGTCGTGCCCCCTTGCCTCGGTTAACGTCAGTGGTTCAGTCAGTGAGGTTTCCTTGCTTCTGACCCCGACTGTGTGAAAGAACTGTTTGTAGTCAACTTGAGGCTGAGGACGTAGTGATCTCCGTACGGACTCAGCGGGTGGCGTTGATGCTATCTCAGTTTCATTGTGCCTTTCCATGGGATCTAGGCCAGGTGGTGAGGGTGGAGTACCTGAGGTCATGCTTGCGAGATCTGTAGGAGTGAGCAGATCCGCAGGCACAGGCGAGATTGTACCAAGGTCTCATGGCACTGGTCTACCGGACCGTTGTTCTTGGCTGGGGACAAAGACAAGAACACTCACGTACTAGGGATAGTGCTCGGGAAGGGGCATTGGGGGAGCCTGCCGCAACATGCGGAACTCCTTTTACGGCATGTGTTCAAGGATAGATGCATCTCGACTCTCAACAAAAGCATGGTTCCTGGGATCCCAAAATCGCCATGCCTTTGAGGCGTGAGAGACCCCAACAAACACGCACCAGCAGCCAAGAGGGCTAAGCTTGTGTTTGCATTAGGGTTGAGGAGACCACACGTAGGCCATAGTTTCCCATACCCGCGCTGGTCTCAGGTCAGCCTTCTCCCCAAACCAGCGTTCCCAAGTTATCACTGCCTTTGGCAATGGACCTTGCGGGACACGATTCCACACCCAAGTGACGTACTTGACTACCTCCTCCCAGAAAATGAACGACAGACTTGATTCAGTGAGTAGTGTGCAAAGTGCATTGCCTAATGTTCTGTGCCACCGTTCTGCAACCCCGTTCTGTTGTGGCGTATATGGTACAGTGGTCTGATGTTCGATACCTTGGACTTTGAGTTCAGCGGTCAGGGCTCCCAGAAATTCTCCTCCCTTGTCAGTTCGCATTACCAGAAGCTTACACCCAGTCTGTCGTTCAGCTAGAGTTATCCACTCCGTGATGGCTCTTTGAGCATCTGCTTTGGATTTTAGCAGGACGGCCCAGAAAAACCGATTGTAGTCGTCTGTGAGAGTCAGTACACACAGTGAGTCGTATTGGAGAGAGTGAATAGGCATGGGTCCGGTGAGGTCTGCATGAACTAGTGCAAGGGTGCTCTGTTGTCACTACTGGACTTGGGAAATGTCTGTCTATGTGCCTTGCCTTCATGACACTCTAAACATACACCATCCTTAAGACCATGGGTGCAATCCGTTGGGCGAATGCCATGGGCAGACTCATGCTTCAACATGTCTGTGACGGCTTTCGTATGGATGTGAGCCAGTCGACGGTGGATGAGCTCTGTGTGCTTCGTGTCTGTGACTGTCACAACGTGCACTTGCGGTCGGCGTGAATGCGTCTGTACAAGGGGAAAGAGGGTGACCCAGTACAACATGTCAACATGCAGGGGCCCATCAGCTAGCAACTCACCCGCAGAATCATAAAGCATGCATCGCTGCTTCTGCATTATTGTGGACATGTTCGCTTGCTTGTCCAGCTGTCCACCAGAAAAGAAGATTCACTTTCAGCCGCGGGACATAGAGCACACCAGTCAACCACAATACACCCCCAGCGCCTATAGCGCAACGATGCCCACACCCTCAACATGCAGGATCTCCCCTGATCCAGTTCTCACACCATCCAAATCATGCGTTGCATGCAACACAACAAACAGCTGACGATGTGGGGACATGTGATGTGATGCTGCGGTGTCAAACAATCATTCACACATGGGAAGGGCATGGCTTGTGGTAACGTGGGTGTGACCTAGCCTCTGACCTGGCTGCTGAGGTGTGACGGCTGAGTGGGTCGTGGCAATCATCTCAGGGAGCTGAGGCTCTGGCGATGCGGCCCAGCCAAATCCTGGCGGTGGAGCTGCTTGTAGCTGAGCCTGGGTTGTCTCTGTGTAGACACGATGGGCCCACTCTGGTACGGGTGCGGGGGCACTCAAGAAGGCAGGCACGTAGTATGGACCATGGTAGGTCGGTGGTGTAGCTTTCGATGGTAGGGCAAACAGCTGTTGCACGGGTAGTCCAAATTTTGCCGCACCGAAGGGGACCACTGTAGATGGAGTGACACCGTGTCCAGAACTCTGTAGTCCACTCTAGCTGGCTGTCAGATGGTGCTGTTGCTGCTGCTACTGCTGGGACCACTGGCAATGTTATTGATGCTACTGCAGCTGCTGCCAATGGCACTATTGTGGTTGCTGTTGCTGCTTCCTTTCATCATCTGCCATTGTAGTGTGGGGCACAGACGCCAGAATTTCCTTGCCTGGTTGCAGAAGTTGCATCTGAGATTTGTGGCCACGCCCTCGTCCACCACCCCCACTGCCTGAGGCGCACCTTCCTCCTGAACCACTGCCCCTTTATGTGTGTATACCGGATGGGTGGATGGTGCTGCACCGGTCTGGGAACTCCGATGCACATAAGTTGTTGGGGCATCCACTGCATTGCGTGCTTCTCCTTTGAGAATATCTTCGCAGTTGTGGAGTTGGGCGAAGATGACAGAGGGATCAACACCCTCAATCTCCGCCACTGGATGGTGGTGGAAAACATCGAGGCAGAAGTCTTTGTACTGTTTGCCTAGGTGCAGCAGCACGAGTCCAGCCACTCCAAGATGGAGAATGTTGCGCCACCTCATCCCAGTATTCTGCTACGGGTGCTCCGGGCTTGGGGAAGAGGTTGCGCAGCTTGTCTCGCAAGTTAACGACAAGGGACATGCCTTGTTCCTCCTGCCGAGTAGTCAAGTGCTTCCACGCCTCATGCGGCCGAGGATCTCCCGTGCGGGAGTCCGCCGGATCTGCTCCCTTTCCTCCAAAGTGGTACTCGCGTAGGGCACATGACTGCGAGTCCGGGAGCATGCGGCGGAGTGCATTGAATGCGCAAAGGAGGATTTATGCTTCAGTAGTGTCGGGAGCCGGCTGGAAGTAGTAGAACTCCAAGCCATGCTCGGCGGCCCAGTCAAGGAACAGGTCCTTCCAGGCTAGGAAATCCCTTGTTCCCAGCTGTGGCGGTGCCAAATCATTCGACCCCAAACCTAGTTGTGCCACAGCGGCGGCCGTGAGGGTCACAGCTGAGGATTCTCCTCCTTGAGCCCCATCGACCCTACCACCAGCTACACTGCAATCGGCATTCGACATCCTCGATGTCGAGGGTGTTGGTCTTGATAGAGACTTCGCCATCAGCAACAGCATCGCGAACGTAGTGATATTGGCGGCGAACATGTTTGGTGCAGTCGTTGAGGACAGGATCCTCGCTCAAGGCAGTCGCTCCCTCATTGTCATAGTAGATGGCGGTGGCGTCGAGTTGGTCAAAACCAAGCTTGGAGAGAAGCATGCGCAGCCAAACGGCTTTGTGGGTGGCCTCACTTTCAGCAATGTATTCAGCTTCGGTGCTGGAAAGGGCCACCACGGACTGCTTCTTTGAGCGCCAGCTGACGGGTCCATTGTTGAGCATGAAGACATATCCGGAAGTGGAGCGATTTGTGGTGTGATTTCCAGAGAGATCGGGGCCATAGAAGCCTGTGAGGAGATTGGCACCAGACTAGTAGCAAACCCCAAGAGTCGCAGTTGAGCGTAGATAGCGTACACTGCGCTTGGCGGCCACGAGATGGGTAGCTGTGGGATTTTGGCAGCCCTGGCTGAGAATGCCAACAGCGTAAGAAAGATCAGGACAAGTAGCAACTGAAGCGTACTTTAGAGAGCCAACGATGCTTGGAAAGGTCTTGGCATCCGTCGGAGGCAGTAGATCAGCTGTAGTTGAGGGCTTGGTGAGACCATGTTGAGTGTTGAGAGGAGTAGTGATGGGGTTGGCCGGACCGAGACCAAACTTCTCAGAAACTTGCTGAGCATATGTGGCTTGAGTGAGGCAGACTGCAGGAGCCATAATATCATGGGTGATCTCAATGCCGAGGTAGTACCACAGCGGGCCCATGTTGCTCATCTCAAAGCGCCAAGAGAGTTGTTGTTCGAGCGTTGTGATGTCGGAGAGAGCTGGTCCGAAGAGGATGAGGTCGTCTACATAGAGGATGATGCCGAGGGACGCACCACCACCACGGAAGTAGACTGAGTGATAGTAGTGCAGTCTGGTCAGACCTTTCTAAAATAACTCGTAGATTTTGATATTCCACTGGCGAGGAGCCTGCTTGAGGCCGTACAGGAAGCGTTTGAGGTGGCAGACAAGATGAGCTTGTTCGTCGGTGATAAACCTTTCAGGTTGTGTCATGTAGATGACCTCCTTGAGGTCGCCATTGAGGAAGGCACTCTTGAAATCCATTTGATGCAGATACCACTTGTTTGCTGCAGCCAGAGACATGATCACACGGATTGAAGAGTACTTGGTGACTGGAGCAAACGTATAGCTGTAGTTGACTCCCAAGGTTTGATTGAAGCCTAGAGCGACCAGGCGTCCTTTGTAGCGATCGACCTTGCCTGCACTGTCAAGCTTAGTACGAAAGACCCACTTGCACGTAACCACGGGAGCGTTAGCTGGACGGGGTACAAGGTCCCAAGTCCCTTGCTTGATGAGCTGGTCATACTCAGCTTGTACACCTTATCGCCACTTTCAGCATCAGGAAGCTGCATGGCGTCCTTGAAGCTGAAATGGTCGACAACTTGGGTGAAAAGGGCCAAGTTGTTGTTGTCGTCTTGGTCAGGAGACGTGGCAAGGTAGTTTAGCTGAAAAGGTGTCAGCTCTTTGCGTTGTCACTGAGAGCGACGTAGCACAGGAATGGCAGGTGGAGCGACGACAGCGTCTTGTGCAGCTGGAACATGCTCGTTGGGCACAATCGGAGGAAGAACTCCATCATGTTCAGCTTCTGTGGGATCAACTGAAACCTTTTGCAGAGGCTCAGGGACTATCTCTGGATAGATGAGATGTGGAGTTGTGTCAGAGCGTGTCACCCGGGCTTAAGAGAATGATCATTCATCAAAAGTTAGTTGGCGTGTACGAAGCACAGTCTTCGTAGTGGGATCCCAGACTTGGTATTGATCATTGTGATCCTCATAGCCCAGGAAGATGCAGGGTTTGGAACGAGGTTCCAATTTGGAGCGAAGGTCGAGACGAAGCCATATGTGTGCCGTGCATCCAAAGAAGCGCTGATAGTTGAGATGCGGACGATGCCCTTCCCATGCTTCATATGGCATTTTGGAGGAACCTGGCAGCTTTGATAAGCTGCGGTGGTGATGGCTTCATCCTAGAAGTGAGAGGGTAGCCCAATGGTGTATAGCATGCTGCGTGTCCGCTCAAGGAGAGTCTGATTCATGCGCTCACCCTTGCCGTTCTGTTGGGGAGTATGAGGCAGGATACGCAAGTGTTGAATCCCCTTGGAGTCAAAGAAGGCACGGAGAGTTGTGTTAACGAACTCACTGTCGTTGTCAGTTTTAATCCTATTAACTGCCATGTTGGTGGTGTTCTCAACTTGGCAGACCCAGATCTTGATGATGTCAGCAGCCTCATTTTTGTAGTGCAGCAGCTTGATCCAGACGTATTGCGTGTAGTCATCATTCTTGGACAAGGAGGGCTCTTTGATGTAGCACAGGTCCATGTGCAGGAGTTCCAATGGCCGAGAGGTGCTGAGGCTGATGTAGCTCTTGAGCAGTTTTTGATGCTGCTTGGTTGTGAGACATCCACTACATGGGGAGCTAGAGACAGATGATGTGAGTGTATTGGGTGGATCCAAGGTCATCTCCTCCTTTGCCATTTTATCAAGAGTTTGAAAACTGATGTGAGCCAGTCGGCGCTGCCAGAGCTCAGTGACTTGAGGCGTGAATGAATTGGATGTATCAGCTTCAGTAGGCAGATCTGTTGCCATGAAGGCATGCTCTGGTGTGTCAGAGGATGTCTACGGCAGAGGAGTGTCGTGAGTCTCAAGCACAGTGAGGTTCCTTGTGCGCTTTGCAACAACAGCCAGTTGAGCATTTACGTCGTAGATTTTGCAGTTTTTCTCAACGTTGAAAACCACGTTGTAGCCTTTGTCGTTGATGCGTCCCACAGATAGTAGGTTGGCTGCAAGATTTGGCACATAGAGTACGTTGTTAAAAGTGCGAGATGCTGATTTTCCCTTCAGATTGATAGCAACTTTGACAGTTCCAATGCCATGAGTGGGGATCATATGACCATCTCCAATACGAACTCCTCGTGCAGTGGAGAAAGGAGCAAAAGTTGTGAACCATTCTCTGCGGCTGGTCATGTGCTTAGTACATCCGGAGTCGATGATCCAGGCCCGAACACCAGCCGTTAGAAGGAAGGAGCTTTCAACGGAGCACATTGCAAGCGCTTCATAGATGGGGCTGTCTGGAGTACTCTGGTAGTCTTCTTCTTCGGACACAGCCAGTCTTTCTGGTGGTAAAGGGTCATGTTCTTCTTCGTCTTCTTCAATCAAGGGATCGGGCATCAGCAGATTTTGTTGCAGAATGACGTCAGCGGAAGAATGATCATAGTATGTTGATGCTGATCCTGTGAAGACGGTGAGCAAAGTAGAGAAGTAAGAGAAAAGGTCTGAAATGAGGATGTGAACTCATGGCAAACATTGCTTGGTTGGGATATCACAGTTGTTGATTTTGTGAACCACGTAGTTGCTGTCCTTGTCGAATGGGGCAGTCAGCTTGCACATGCCCTTTGCGATGACAGCGCCAACATTCCCGTTCATCAGGATGAACATAGGGTCTTGGTATTCTTGTCATGACCTGCCCTTGTGGTTGTTGGTGAGGTTGGACCATGAGTTGGCCCTGGCTTTGAGTGCCATTGCCGTAGGAGTGAAACTTCTCTATGCGTCGTCGACCTGCTCCACCTTGATACTTGGCGGAAAGGCCTATGTCTCCGCTATTTGCCTTGATGTATTCATCCTCAAAGTGCATGAGCTCTTGGATGGCATACTCCAGAGAAAGTGACATTGGTAAGGCTGCCGCTGCGACTACAGCTGCGGCTGGTGTTACTGCTGCTTGAATAACTGGGGCCACTACAGGGAGAGCAACACCAATTGCATCAATGGCTGATTGAAAATTACCAATGGCAGTGCCCATCGCTGCGAGCTTGTCAGCATCATTGATGCGAGCCTTGTTGACATCTTTTAGTCGCTCAATGGTGTTGTTGAATCTGGGAGGAAGTCCACCAAAATTTGTCTGAATCAAGACTCAATCAGAGAACAGTTCTCCCAAAGTAGAAATGCGGCTTGAGAGATCTTTGAGATGGGAAATGTGGTCCTCCAACTTGGTGTCTTATTCTATTCTCTGAGTGTGAAACTCAGTGAGGAGATGCCCCATCTTCATTCACTTTGTGATAGAGCTTCTTCAGGGCTCTCTAAGCTTTGTTGGGACATAGGATGTCGTTGTTGTCACGGATCAGGAATTTTAGACGTTCCTCTAGTTGCATAGCAAGTAAAGAGAAGGCTTGATCACAACGCCATTGCCATGTCAAACGTTCCTCAGCAGTGGATTTTGCCCCTAGAACTTCTGTGGGAGGATCGGAGACTACTCCCCAGAGCCCCTTATTGAGGAACACCATCTTCATGTTGAAAGCAAAAGTGTGGTATTCCTCCCCATTGAAAATAGGAATCCTTAAGTGATCACTTGGCATGGCGCCCACCGCCATGCTATAATGCCACGGTGGAGTTGACCTGGTAAGGCACCCCCTGCTCTGATACCAAATGTTAGAAATGTAGGCCTCTTAGAATCTCAGGTGTCTCATGTAAACACTCCACATTGACCTTGTATACTCAAATTGTGTGTGGTACACACGGCAGACAACTGTCGTATACTTCAACTGAATAATGTGTCTTGTACACTTGTCAAGAGATCTCACACATTGCACAGGTACACGGCTTGTCTCTTGTTGAATCCAACGGTATGCTGCATTACTGAAATGGTGAAGTACAGACAAAGCACTGATTTCCCTAAGATGACAGCTATTTGTAGTGAGCGCTACACGCGACTCGACTAAAGCTGGTAACAGCAGAAATGCAAAATCCATAAACATCCGGCTGTGCATCCGAGGTTGGCTAATGCCCAGCGCCCTCGGTAAGTCAACGGCGGAGATAAATCGCAGTCTCGATTTCCTCCGTGGTTCGTCGATCTTCAAACGGCAACGTTGGACGAAGCTGACGCTCGTCCCTCGGTCGCCAAATGGCTGCGACAGATCCATCGCACCATCAGACGTTCCAATTGGTCCTTCGGTCTCCAGTACACCGGCATCTTCAACGGCCGGCACGTCATCGGTCCACTTCCTCCTTTCATCAACTGGATACCCAGCAGAGCCCTGCTCGCATGCTTGGTCTGTCCGGTGTTCCGTGGCTGTGTGCCACATCAGCCTCTGGACGGAGAGGAGCTCTCGCTCAACTGCTCGTCCGTCCCCAGCCCATTATAGCCTTGCGTGCTTCTCCTTTGTGTTGCTTGACACCAAGTATACGGCATTTGGAAACTGGAAGTATGCGCCCAAAACTAGGGCAGGTTGGCACGAGTTTGGGTACAGAGTAGGCCAGATTCCTACAGCCTGAACCAAGATTATTGTTTCAATTTATCCTATGTAAAATGACATGCGACAGTTTCTCGCAAGTAGACAAATTATGCATAGTCCAACCTCTCTTTGTATGTAAAATTTTACCAAATAGGATATTTTTGTACATGACTTGTCACACAACTTCATGGACACCCACGAAAGGCATCGACGACGTCGTCAATACCGTCGATGTTGGCCATTGATGGTCAACAACCGCGATATCCACTGAGGTGAAGGAGGGAGGGGGATGTCCTCAGTTTGTGAACTTCGTTGTATCGACATCGTTCCTCCATGAGTACCCCAACGGAACCAAAACAAAGGTACTGCGGAGCTTCTGCTACTATCCCGCATGCCCCCCCTCTCCGTCGCACCCTGAGGTGGTGACTCCAACAGATTTGTTCTCCCCACTGGTAGATATCAACCAATGTTACCAATATCGGCCACTGATGGGCGCTTTGGACGACTCTTCCACATAAAAATAGTCTTGGACAAAGGAGTACTTCAAATAGAAATTTTCCCTCAACTTTTGAAGTCATATGTAGAGAACACAGGAAGACTGAGAGAAAGAGAGGAGAAAATGCACAAAGAGACAGAGCTAGAGGGAGAGAGACAAAGAGACCAAAAAATGACTATGTAAAAAAGATCATGAGAGCGAGGAAGATTTAACTTGTGCATATATTTTCCTTCCATCTCTTGTCGCATGTTTCCTCATGAAAGAAAACATGTCACAATATGAAACCTAGTTCAAGTCTCTTTGTTCAGTCGGGGTTTTATTTTCGTGCTGTTGGTGGACGGTCCTAGTGGGTGTGCAAAGTTTTGAAGTTTTCTTAGTACTCACTTTTTCCGCAGTGGACATCCGGAGTATTTTTCTTTTAACAGTGGTGTTGAGAAAGACACATGTAGAAGAAGTTAGATCAAGAAGTAATACAAGATACAAGGATTGGAGTATATGTACATGTAGTCTCTGCCCAAGCGTCATCGCACTTGGCTTGGCGCTCACGAACGGTCATCGCAACGGCTCATAGCCGTTGACTTAATGGGCACTACGAGCAAATATCCTAACTGGGGCAAGGACACTAAATGCCCTGGTTCCCTACTTCCTAGCACCACAAGGAACATTAACTACTTCAACATGACAGCGTAAGTCTAGCATGACACATGAGTATGGTCCAGTAGGTCAATGCTAACGACCTATGCTGAGTACTTCAACATCACAGCATAAGAGACAAGGATGAATCACATGGGCCGAATCCTAGCCAAGGAAGGAGGGGCTGCCAGAGAGTTGGATCGTGCTCTGGTTCTGCATAGGTGAGAGCGCTCCCTGCTAGCAGCAGCACTGCACTTGAAGACGCCGATGCCATGCCGCCAGCACTTTGAGTGGTACGGATGGCAAGATATTGAAGCCGTGAAGACTTGCTAAAAATGCGGGAAAGGATGTCAGAGCACCACCACTGGATGGTAGAGGCCCTGCAAGCCAGGGGCAGGGATGCACACAAAAATAGAAGTAAACCAGGCCACATGCCATGTGCGCAGGCACATGGCATGTGGCGAATAGGACAAGGCAGGCAAAAGGAAGGGAGGAGGAGGAGGAGGAGTACGAGTTGGGGGAGGCAGAAGAGTAGGAGAAAGAGGAGGAGGAGGTGGAGCAGGAGGAAGGGGAGGAAGAGGAGGAGGAGAAGGAGTGGCAGGGAGAGGAGGATGAGGGAGGGGAGAAGAAAAATGAGGAGGAGTACTGGGAGGAGGGAGAGGAGGAGGTGGTGGAGGTGGAGGAGGAAGATGTGGAGGAGGAGGAGGAGGAACAGGAGAAGGAGGAGGAGGAGGAGGAGGAGGAGGGA
>SZWC01009182.1:61116-76116 GCA_023375785.1 Penium margaritaceum
CCCCATCTCCCTCCTCCCCCTCCTTGTCATCCTCGTCCTCCTCCTCCCCCTCCTACCCCTTCTCCTCCCCCTCCTCCTCCTCCTCCTTCCCCTCCTTGTCCGACTCTGCCTCCTCTTCAGCAGGGGTAGCATCCTCTGCCTCATCCTTAGAGTACCCCATGACGCCCTCATGCGACGCTCTACCTCTAGCTCTGTGACACATGCGGTAGCCATCTGCTCTGTGGTTGGGGCCTCCATGTTATGACATGACCGACGCATATGGCTTTGCTTCCCACAGCGCGCACATGTGCGCCGTTTTTTCTCCTTGGCATACCTGTCCAATCTCATTGTGGCCAGACGCCCGCGCCCGCAACGTGGGCCGGGCTACTTCCACTTCGGCATAGCCGGCTTCACAAGCCTCACCTTGGGCAAGGGAAAAGGAGTGTTGTACATCCTTTTGTAGCTGAGGTTGAGGTAGCCAAGTCTACGTACACCACGGGATTGAGGGCATTCTCTAATAGGAGACTGCAGGCATGCAGGCATGGCATCTCGTACTCACGCCAGCGACCATACGAGCACTCTTTGGTGTTGATGTTGACGTCACGTGGAGTACCATTTGGGCGCACTGCAGTGCTTCTTGTCTAGAGTTCAGCCTCTTCCCCATCCAGCTCCAAATTGTACTCCCGGCTGCGGTCACAATTGTTTTTCACCTTCAGGTACAGCGCCGGCGCGACGCTGCCCTCAGCGTCATGTGCCATCTTGTGACCAATGTGCCAGAGCCTCTGCACGAACATGTGAAGTTTGAAGAAACAAAATTACGCGTACATTTTTCGGAGCTCCACGAGCTTGCCGTTGAGGGACTCCATGACGTTATTGGTGGTGTGCCCTCCGCGAGGTACAGGATAGTGAAGCCTGCTCCATCGTTCCTTGGGGATGTCGGGCTCCCCATCACCACCTAGCAGGTAGTCCACAGCCTTTGGAATTTTCCGCCGCATCTCGACCAGGCAGGCATCCCAACCCGCCTCTGTTGTCACGTGTGCGAGGTTCTAGAACAGAGAGCCCACGTTCTGCATGAGGTGCTATGTGCAGTAGGTGTACGTTGCGACCGGTAGTTTGGACTCCATAGCGTTCGCCAAGCCTTTCTCACGGTCTGAAATGACCGTGTTTCCAACCTGTGCGGTGGTCAGGTTGGCTGCTGCCACAAGCTTGTAGAACCACGTCCATTTGCGCTCGTCCTCTCCAGACACCAAAGCGTAGGCCGCGGGCATGGCATTGTCGTTCGCGTAAAAAAACTACATGATCAATAGAACCTGCTTATGCCCATTCTTCAGGTGGGTACCATCCATGACGAGCACTCGCCGAGTGTACTCAAAACCTCTGTGGCAGGCTCCAGGTGCGACGAATACCCGGTCGAATGCGTCAGTATCCAGATCCTTCTCAGCCTTCGCGATGACGAGCGGGTCCACCTTCAAGAGCTCCATGAAATAGCACGTAAAACACAATTAGCCCAAAACTAAAAACAGAATTGAGGCATTATAAAAGAACCATAAAAAGAAAAGGGAACAGTCATGTGTACATCATCCACGTATCCAAGGAACATGCTCCACGAATCTGATTTCTTCCCGTACATCTTCTCCAGGCAGGTCTTCTTCGTGTGGTATAGGGTGGTGTAGAGTACCTTGGTGTTACCGACCTTCATTACGACTACCTACATCGCCTTTGGTGTTACCGATGGGTCCTTTGTGAGGGTGCTTTCGATGTGCCGTGCCACCCACCGCGTGGAGCACACTGGGTTATCCCGGCTAACTCAGGGATCACAAAGGTGGCTATCAGTGAAGGATGTGATGTTGAACACTCCGGACCTCTTGTTGTACACCGCACGTATGATCCACGGGCACTTCTTGGTGACGTACTGCTTGCACCGCGCCACAAAATTTGTGCGGTCGCTCTTCAGCCACCTCAACGACATGCGATTGTGAACTGCATGCTCTTCCACGGCAGCTTTGCATGCTGCCATGGTCTCAAACGACGAGCCACCGGGGAAGTCTATCTCAACCCTCCGCTTCTTTGGGGTTGCAGGGTGTGGAGTTGGCTTGGCGTTGTTCGGGGACGCAGCATTTGCATGGCATCGGCTGCCCTTGCCTCATCATCGGACCAGACTGGCAGACCTTTGGTGGAGTGCACATGACCACCTACACGGGACATCCTCAAGGGACCCTCAGTGTCACAGCGTGGGGCACCGTCCACTGTAGTGCGTCGTGTATCATCCTCCTCGTGAGGAGGAGAGCAGTGTGTCAAGCAAGGCTTGTTTGTCACGTCGTTGACGGAGTCATCGGGTGGGAACCGCAAAGACGTGACGGCTCCACCACCTCTCTGGTGCGTTTTCTCCGCCATTGGGAGACAACATGGGCACCTCGTGTAGAAAACATGGCTCTATATAACTTAGATGCCCCCATTCGTCTCCCATGCACGTTGCATGAGGCCTTCATGAGGACGTGCAATATCATCGACGATGAGCTGCACCACAATGACCAGCAAGGCGAGAACCCCCCACGATGCACAACACTCAGTGGGGAAAAATATTTTCCAACCTTAGGTTTGACAGCAGCCGAGGGAACCACATGGTAGCCCTCCATGATGGGAGGTACTTTGCGACTCGGGAAATCGGCAGAACGTGCAACGAGGCAGGCTGTCAAAATCAGATGGGAATCCGCGCAAAGAGAGGGATGCGTTCCAGGAGAACCAATTTGAGATCCAGTAAACTTCGAGGATCCGTCGACCAACGCAATCAGATGATGCAAGTAGTCATGTGGTGTGCATCATGTACCTACGAGCGGAATCCTTGTAATATCATATGTAATACCACTCTAAACAAGGCATCGAAGCCCTAGCAAACCACGTCAATTGCATTCCATACTACGCTCATGTCAACGAACGATGCAGTAGCAAGTCGTATCATCATCGATGTTCAAATCCATCTCGAATATTTTAAAACCATGAAATATATGTCAAGCGTGCCCATGACAGACACTAACCGGGGGTCACAGCTGTCATGTCGGTTTTCACCATGGGCACAACTGACCTTTTTTTCTCACTATGGACACCGCTGACATATCGGTTTCGACATTGGACACCGCCGTCGGTTTGTTCTTTACGACAGACACCACTGATCTATCGACCAAAACGATGGCTATACTACTACTCCGTCCGACGGATAATCACCATGGTCGTTGCTCGTGACGGGTGGAAGCCACACAAAGCAACACTCCCCCTGGCTGACACAACCGTCACCACAATGACGAGTGAGGAGCTACACTCACTGTCCATTTTTAACACCAATGACAATAGAAGGTCTCCCCGTGACAATGGTGTAACTCACCAAGTGTCCTGGTCTCGACCGTGCAAGACATAAATCACATCCCCATGTGCCAAACATCACACAAGAGGTACAAAGCAACAGGGTCTCCTCATGACCCTGGAACATATCTCCGGGGTCGGGGTCTCAACCACACCTGCTCGCATGCATGGAGCATCCATAACACATGGAGGCAATGAGTGTCCACGTCACAGTGGTACAAGTCCATAGGTGCGCGAGTCTAGACCAACGTAACCACGACTGGAGCATCGTGCCAGACACAACCTAACCACGCTATCCTCATAAGGGTGTCAGGCCAAAGCCCACACACCAACACCATCGCGGAGCAGGACCGAGAGCAGGGGGCGGATCGTTCTCATCCGGAGTTGGTCGTGTGGCTAGACGCCACGTGTGAAGTTGCGAAACCATCGGAAACAACGGGTATTTTTTCCATAACATAGCAAGCTATATATCCCATCTACCCACCTCATTAGGCTTACCGCTGTGCTCTACGAATTGGTCCACCATGACGAAGTCATGCAGCTGCAGCAGTGGCATGGTTGAAGGCGGCGTCGATGGCATCAACGACGACGATGCAAGACTGGACGAGGCTGGAGCGAGTGGAGAGGCACCGCGCTGGGATATCGCGTCCCTCAGCCAGACCAACGGAGAATGGTGAGACACGTAGGATGAGAGCACTGTCCGCGGAAACGTACCTCTGAGCATACAACCTCGTAGCCTCGCGCATGTCCTTGTTGACCGGCGGCAACGTTCTTTTGAGCATGCCATGTACTGTCCTAACGCTTGGCCCTGGCGACCGACGGTTGCATGACAGTGACAGCGACATGTCAACGACCGCTAAAGATAGGCTGCTGTGGCATTTTCCACAGGGATAATTGTCAAAACATTTAGCACGGCAATCCAATTGGCCCGCTTACCATTCGCTGACCTTGCCAGACAAGTCTTAGGTTCCAGAGCACGTATGCATGCCCTTGCATGAATGCCTACCAGCTCATGACCCCTGCTTGATCAGGGGGTGTTTCAATACAACAATGATAACGCTGCCATTGTCAAGACGGCCATGCAGAAATTCGGTCAGTGGGATGTAACTGTAGCGGGAGGGCCGGTTTGGCCCTCCCTCCTCGCTGAAGCGAGGGGTGCTTGCGCACCACCCCTCGCGTCAACGAGGGCTGGCCGGCGGCCAGCATTTCGCTGGCCGCCGGCCAGCTCGCTGCCGGCAGGCAGGACGGCCGGCGGCCGGCCAAGCGACTAGCCGGCCACCGGCCGGCCAGCCGCCAGCCGTCGATCGCGGCCTCAGCCCGATCGGCGGCTGAGGGCCCACGAGGGCCTCGAGGGCGAGGCCTCGTGGCCTCGTGCCCTCGCCCCCGCTCGACCTCCTCGCAAGCAAGCAAGCGAGGACGAGGGAGGGGGACGAGGGACGAGAGGCAAGAGAACTGGGGCGAAATCACCAGCGTGCCTCGTACGCGACGATTTCGCGCCAAAACGTCAAAACGTAAATCAAAGTTTGTTTGCGACGAACTTCGACATAAAAATAATGAAATAACTCGTGCGAACACACGAGTTTGAGGTAAACCCCCCCTGGTTTGGGTCCCAAAACTAGGGGTAAGGTTAAAAACGGAAATGAGCCTCTGGAGACTCGAAATATTCGAGCCTCCCTACTCTAGATCGTTGATGACGATTGCCCCTCAGTCCTGCGAAGGGGGTAAACCCCTAACGCACACTGAGAACGCCATTCTGCGAAATCCGATGCCGACTTCAGAGCAAGAGCTGGAGACTCGACCCGTTACAGTGGTTCTCAGAGCCAGACAACCCTCGCGACCAAGGGTTTGACGGAAACGATGGCTACGTCACATATAAAACGCCGCCGGCAGCTACAAGCAGCAGTAGAAACGCTAGAAGGGACTACGACATCAACACTTCACGGATTGAAGCTTCGTAAAGTGCGTTAGAAATCTTGAAAAGAGCTCTACTTGGTGGAGACTCTTCCTTCCAGCCTCTCCTTACTTCCAGAGGGCTAAGAGGATTTTTGTGGGACGGGGTGGGGAGTTCCCACCCTCAAAAACCACAAAATCCACCCCATTTTCAAGGCTCCTTCAAAACTCCTTCATCCAAAAATTGGGACAGCGTCCCTTCCCAAGCTTAGGGACTCTCACAGCCTGAGAGCACCCTAAAAAAGAGGGTGACACCTTGAAGATTTTTGGCGGCTCGCCAACGCCGCCGGCTCAAGGGAGACGCTGTGCAAGAACGCGGGAGGCGTCAAGGAGCGTGAAGAGAAGTCCAAGGAAGACAAGAAGACAAGAGGAAGAGAAGAAGTAGAACAAAGAGTGAAAGACTTGTTAGGAGTTTTTAGAATTCCTCTTTACACTCCTTGCACTTGTTTTGTGAGCGACACTCACATCCCTTGTCATTTCTTTGTCTTGTAATTTTCTGTTTGCCTAGGTACTAGTCCTTACTAATCACCGTGAGTCACGGCTTAGGAAGACTAGTTTCAAAACCCACGACCTTGTGTCGACGTGACGGCCTAGGAAAATAGAAAATTAATTTATAATTACCTCACCGATCGTGAGAGCTAGATTTTAGGAGGCGATTCCTCCTTTAATTTGTGGGGTGATCCTCACAACGGTCTTCACGTGCTAGTTGCATGGGCGATGAGATGGCAAGTGCCGGGCCATCCAAGACCAACAAGCGCAAGGTGGTGACGGCCTCACCATGAGCTCTAGGCGGACTCCAAGTTTTCGGAGCCACCGCCGCGAGCACGGTTGCCAATCCAAAGGCAACTGTACTACCTAAGGCAACCGTACTGCCTAAGGCAACTGTACCGCCTAAGGCCACTGTACCGCCTAAGGCAACCGACGCCAACCTCGGCAACACCGAGAAGCATGCGGAGGCCAAAAAAGTGCTCAACGAGCACATCAACGCGCACGCGGGCGACCCCCACGCGACGGATGACTTGATGGAGGAGAATCTCCTAGAGGAGGACCCCAACGAAGAGCACAATGCCGACAATGGCGAAGGCGACGAGGATCGCAACCATGGCATTGTCGTGCAACGAACTCGAGTCGATTGCTCGAGAAGGATAAGACGCCCGTTGCATCGTCTGCAGCTGTCGACGGCAGCGAGACTGGCGAGAGCAGCAAGGGCACTGAAAGCGGTCACACGGGAAGTTCCCGCGAGAACGAGCCGGACGAGGACACCGCAAAGGCAATTCGTGATGACCATCATAGGCTCGCGGAGTTTGCTGCTGAGGCGGCAGGCCGACTCAAGATCACCACCAACGGTGGAGATACGGCACTACTCGGAGGAATGGGGGCGGACCCCCCTTCCTACGATGTGGTCGTAATGGGGCAGTGCAGCGCCCACTCGAGCGTCATCGCCGACGACAGTCTTCTCTGAAAGGTGGGACTCCTTGGAGGCGTGTACGCAAACCGTACTCTCCTGCAGTGGGTAAGGGTGCACGGACAACGCGAGGCCCTGGAGGCTATCTTCGATGCTCTGACGACATCAGAGCTCAAGTTCGCGTTCGCCAACCTGCTAGCCCACGTCGGGCAGAGCATCACGAACCTCGACCGTGATCGCCAGCTGCAACGCCTGGCCGCCCATGAGGCAAGCCGCCGATGCAACGACCTTGACAAGGCGTTGCAGAGCGTGACCCAGGTGCGGATGCAGCAGCAAGCGCAGCGTGTCGCAGCTGCGGATGCCACTGTCGGTGACAACGACGACTTCAGGGCCGGTCATGAACACGTCCTTCCTCCACAGTGTGGAGATCTTCCGGAAGGGCGTGAAGCTAACCGATTGGCTGAATCGCATGGAGCACGTTCTACGTGTCCACAAGGCTCCACTCAGCCAGTGGGGTGACCTTGCCATGACGCGACTTGAAGACAAAATCTTCAAGCATGTGGTCAAGGAGTGGACTGCGCAGCAGCCGCACCTCGAGTGGCAGTCCATGCCGTGGGAGGCCTTCTGTGTGATCATGCGCAAGAAGTGCACCCAATGTGAGGAGGCGCAGCGCGTCTTCCACAAGATCAAGGACTTCAGGCAGCTTGGCAGCTCGCTTGAATCCTACTTGAGCGAGTTCGCCGCACTCATGGAGGGAGCCGAAAGCTTCACCGAGGCCGATGGGACTCAGACCTTCAAGTACCCGGAGTGCATGCTGTTGGAGTACTTGTGTGATGGTCTCGCCAGCGAGAAGCTAAAGGAAAAGACCACCACGACAGCCACTGGCCAAGCTTGGACAAGCTGGAGGGTGTTGCGCGACTACATGAGCGAAGTGTATTCGGCAAACCCGAAGCACTACTCTGATGCACGGTCGAACGCGCGTCTACAGCAAGTCTGCGATATGTGCATGGACGCTGCAGGGGCTGGTGGGTTAGGTGGACAGCGAGGCGGGGCCAAGGGCATGCAACCTACAAACCCTCCAGCCAAGAAGTCTGGTGGATACAAGGACCCCAACAACAAGCTTAGCCGCGATGATGACGACCTGCATGCAGCGCGTGAGCGTCGCAACGCATCCATCCGCGAAGGGCTCTGCCACAACTGCATGCAACCGGGCCACTTTAGGGCTCAGTGCCCTGAAGCTACTAGTGGTGGACAAGAGACCGCGGCGTTAGCTGCAGCGGCAGCACCTCTTGGGGATGGTGCAGCAGGAGGCCGCGGACAAGGCCGTGGACAGGGTCGCGGTCGCGGCAATGGGCCCAACCGTGGTAGCGGACAAGGCCGTGAGGCGGGTTTTCCGCACCCCTGAGTGACGTTAGTGGGGACCACTCAGGGGTAAAACTGGATCACGAGTGTGGGTTCATGTTTTCAGATGAGGGTGTCAAACAATTTGAGTTTTTGACGAGTTCAAATTTCTCTGTTGTCTTCTCTCCTTTTGTTGAACCGCATTCTACACTAGCTGACCGACATTGCCCACTAAACCTTGCATCTCCGGACAAGATGCATGATCGTACATGCTTAGTGGTGGCGACACCGACCACTGTACAAGAGTTGTGTGATACAGTGATTGAAGAAAATTCCCTCATAGCGATGAGTTCAATCACGTTCGCGGTATCTTTAGTCGACGATTTCGACCCAGTCAAATTTAAAGACTGGAAGGTGCTAGCCGAATTCACACGTGCCCACAAGATGTGGACTCGAGTGGGTGAATCATGGGAGTTGCAACGTCCGTCGTACAGATTTCGTGTTTATCACAAACTCGGCTTGCCGTCGTCGAGCCTGTTTACTCGGAAGAGTAGAGGCAACATGACGATGCATTTCAAAAAGTACCTAGTTGGTGCTCCCGTGAACATACTTGCTGACACTGGAGGAGACGACTCTTTTGTTAGTCTTGGCTTTACTCGACAGGTTGGCCTCGACAAGTACGAGCCATCGAATGGCGCAGTTGTTGTTGGTGATAACCATACGGTTCCCGTAATCGGTACTTGTAAAACAAAAATTTATATTCAAGGATACACACAGAGTGTCACGTTGAAGGTACTCAGCCTTCTTGACCCGTTTGATGTGGTGCTTGGCGATCCCTAGCTCCGTGACAACAAGGCTCTAATGTGCTTTGAATCAAAGCGTTTGATCCTCTAAAACGGACAACGCCACTTTACGATGATTCCGAGTACGAAATTATCACCGACCCGATTCAAAGTCCATGCCAGCTTGTCTGCGATGCAGGTCAAGAGACGTATTCGACAAGGCTGCCGATACTTCTTGGCTCAGCTCCAGAAAGTGGAGGACGACGTGAAGGAAGACACGCCACAAGAGATCAAATCTCTATTAGCGGAGTTCTCGGATGTATTCCAAGACCCACCGGCTGGGCTTCCACTAGAAAGACACATGGGCAACACGATCCCGTTGCAACCGGAGGCGACTCCTCCGTTCAGACCCATGAATCGCCTTAGTCAAGCAGAAAGGCGAGAGGCCGAACGCCAAATCAAAGAGTACCTTGCAAAAGGGTGGATCAAGCCCAGTAGCTCGCCGTACGGTGCGCCGATCCTTTTTGTGAATAAAAAGGACGGTGGTTTACGCACGTGCGTGGATTACCGAGCGCTGAACAAGCTGACGGTGAAAAATCGATTTCCCTTACCGTGGATTGAGGACCTTTTTTACCAACTCCAAGGCACAAAAGTTTTTTCGTCCCTGGATTTGTCTCAAGGGTACCATCAAATCCGCATCACGAAAGATGATGTGCCCAAAACCGCGTTTCGAATGCACATGGGACACTATTAGTTCTGAGTGTTATGCTTCGGGCTTACAAATGCCCCGGCAACCTTCCAAGGAGGAATGAACTGAACGTTCGCCAAATAACTCGGACAGTTTGTCTTGGTTTACCTGGACGACATCCTAGTTTTCTCCAAATCAATGGAAGAGCACATAGAACATCTGCGCAAAGTTCTCGCACGCCTTCGGGAACAGAAGTTCTATGCAAAAGTGAGCAAGTGCAAGTTTGCATAAGATGAGCTCGAATACCTTGGACACATCGTCGGCAAGGACGGCATCCGTGTCGACCCACGAAAGGTCCAAGCCGTTGTGGACTGGCCACGCCCCTAAAAATGTTGGGCAGATTCGGTCTTTCCCTGGCCTTGCAAACTACTTTCGATGGTTTATGCAAGGGTATTCGACCCTGGTAGCTCTGCTAACCAGAATCACGCGAAAAGATGTGCGTTGGGAATGGACACCTGATTGCGAGAACGCTTTTCTCAAGGTCAAAGAGCTTCTATCCACGACGCTCATCCTAGCTCTTCCGGATCCATCTCAACCGTGGGAGGTTCGATGTGATGCGTTGGTAGTAGGATTCGGAGCCGTCCTCATGCAGAATGGTCACCCAGTTGCGTATGAGAGCCGGAAGCTCATCCCCGCGGAAACGCGGTACACGACTGAGGATCAAGAGCTCCTTGCGGTAGTACACGCTTTCAAGATGTGGCGTTGCTACCTCGAGCGTGCTGAAGGGGGTGTGACGGTCGTGACCGACCATAATCCATTGGTGTTTTTCCAAACGCAACCGAACCTGTCAAGACAACAGGCGCGTTGGAACGAATACCTGAGCCGGTTCTCGTTCTCATGGGAATGTTGGCCAGGACGTATCAATGTGGCCGATCCACTAAGCCGACAGCCTATGGAAATTAAAGCAACCACCGAGGTTGGAGGGTGTTTTATGGCCATTGCAACAGCAAAAGTACAATCACCAGATCCCCCTGCACCTCTGCGGCAACCACCACGAGAGATTATCCATTACAACGGTTTTGTAAACATGATCCGGATGGGATATTGTGTGGATTCTTGGTTTCAAGACTCTCGAAATCTGGACAAGTACGGCATGGTGGAGGCCACATAAATCTTCTGGCACGGAGAACAAGTTGTTGTGCCAAACTCGAGAGACCTTTGAACAAAGATTATATCCCAGTTCCACGACCCGCCGGTCGCAGGTCATATGGGACCCCGAAAGACCAGACAGGCAGTCTCGGACCACTATTGGTGGCCAGGATGGAGTGTCGATGTCCGTAATTATTGCATGACATGCGAGCCATGTCTTTGGAATAAGGCTAGTAACAAGAATCATGCTGGACTCCTCCAATAGCTTCCCATTCCTGAGACTCCATGGGAGTGCGTAAGCATGGACTTATTACTGGTCTTCTGGACACGGCCCGTGGCCATGATGCAATACTAGTGGTTGTGGATCTTTTGACGAAGATGACACACTTCATTCCTACAACCACGGACGTGAACGCAGAGGAGACCGCCCGTCTCTTCTTTAAGGGTGTCGTAAAGTACCACGGCTTGCCGTTGCGCATTATCTCCGATCGAGATCGAAAATTTGCTAGTAAGTTCTGGCAAAATATGCACGAGTACATCGGCAGTGAGTCGCAAATGTCGACAACATTTCACCCTCAAACTGACGGACAAACAGAGTGCATAATCGCACTCTGGAGCAGATGCTCCGCATGTACGTGGACCCTGCCATGAATGATTGGGACGAATTCCTAGCACCGGCAGAGTTTGCGGTGAACAACTCGGTGAACGAGTCTACACAGTTCACACCGTTCCTGTTGAACAGTGGTCGACATCCAGTGGTATCCTCTTCATTGGTGAAGAGTGGGAGTACAGAGGGGCAGGTTCCTTCCGCTCAAGCCTTTGCCGAGCGCATAGACTCCTTGTTACAGGAGGCGAAGGGTCACCTTCAAGCAGCTCGACAGCGACAAAAGGCATATGCCGACAAAGGTCGCCAGGTCTCGTTCGACATCGGTGACAAAATGCTGTCTAGCACTAAAAGCCTTCGGCTGAAGTTGCCAGGGACAAGAAAACTTCTACCGAAGTGGATTGGGCAGTTTCCCATTGTGGCACACATCGGGCCAGTGGCATACCGATTGCTACTTCCGTCGAGTATGAAGATACATGACGTGTTTCATATGAGCCTGCTGGCTCCATACACGACAGACGAAACCGTTCAGCCACCGCCAGTAGTCCTTGCTGCCGACGGCCAATACGAGGTCCTTCGCCTACTCCAGTACTGAGAGCGTACTCTTCGGTCACGCGTTGTTAGGGAGTACCTCATTCATTGGGCCGGTTGTGGACCTGAACATAATTCATGGGAGACCGGATCTCGGTCGCCCACAGGGGTGGTCAACGAGTATTGGAGCGAGCTTGCAGCTCGCACGGATCGACATGTGGCAAGGAGGTACCACCTGAACGCGGAAAAAATGAACAACATTCCCACAGGGCAGCATTCATGGACAGCGACCATAGGAGGTTGGGGACGCCCAACATGGTTGTCGCGCGGACGCTCCAGCCTAAAGTGGGGAGGCCGCTAGCTGTGCTGACCTACAAGCTACAACTGAGGTCCAAGTACCATGCACGTGTTCATGTTTAGCTGGTGATTGAAATCATTAATTTTCTTTCACAATGTTGATGACTCACTAACTGACAATCCTGCTTGTTCATGAACCGAGACGGTTCATAATAAGTGAGGAGGAATGTAGCCGGAGGGCCGGTTCGGCCCTCCCTCCTCCCTGAAGCGAGGGGTGCTTGCGCACCACCCCTCGCGTCAGCGAGGGCTGGCCGGCGGCCACCATTTTGCTGGCCATCGGCCAGCTCGCTACTAGCCGGCTGGACAGCCGGCGGCCGGCCTAGCGACCGGCCGGCCAGCCGCCAGCCGATCGGGCTGAGGCCGCGATCGGCGGCTGAGGGCCCACGAGGGCCTCGAGGGCGAGGCCTCGTGGCTTCGTGCCCTCGCCCCCGCTCGGCCTCCTCGCAAGCGAGCGAGCGAGGACGAGGGAAGGGGACGAGGGACGAGAGGCGAGAGAACTGGGGCGGAATCGCCAGCGTGCCTCGCACGCGACGATTTTTCGCCAGAACGTCAAAACGTGAATCGAAGTTCGTTTGTGACGAACTTTGACATAAAAATAACGAAATAACTCGTGTGAACACACGAGTTTGAGGTAAAAACCCACGGTTTGGGTCCCAAAACCATGGGTAAGGTTAAAAACAGAAATGTGCCTCCGAAGACTCGAAATATTCGAGTCTCCCTGCTCTGGGTCGTTGATGACGATTGCCCCTCAGTCCTGCGAAGGGGGTAAACCCCTGATGCGGACTGAGAACGCCATTCTGCGAACTCTGACGACGACTTCAGAGCAGGAGCTGGAGACTCGACCTGTTACAGTAACAAAACCGAAAGAACTGAAGTATGTCATCGACGAATTCATACGCCAATTTTCATAACACGATATGACTTCGAACATAACATATTTGCATCTATAAGTATTAATGTTCACGGCGTCGGACGTCCACATGTGACAGATTCATGCATGACGTGTGAGTGTACAAAATAAAGTGAAAAAGCTATAATCAGTGTAAAAATAGAACCAGCTTACCCTTCTGCTATAAGAAAAGACAATTGACCTGCAGAATGAGATTTCAACATCACCGAGGGGTATATGGGACTTATTGTTCTGAGTCTGGGCCAGATGAGGTTTATTTTTCTGGGGCAGGTGCGGATGAGGCTTCTTATTCCAAGCGAAGGGGGGATGGGGGTTATTGTTCCAATATAGGGGCGGATGGGGCTTATTATTCCGAGCGAGGGGGGGATCAGGGTTATTTTGATGAAACAAGGGGTGCATGGTCATTCAGCCTGATAGAATAAGACTTATTCCGTGGTTGGAAAGGATGAGGAATATTGTTCCGAGGTGTGGGGGAATCGGGCCTATTCTCCGAGGCGAGGGTTATATGGTCATTCCGCCCTAAATGGTCGCTCCCTCGTCTACCGCAGTGATGCATACTGACCGCGGCGCTGGGCAGTTTTGCCTGGGCGAAAACCGCTCGACAGCGATTGACCACGGTGAGTCTTTAATGCGTCTCTTCCCGGTGCTTTCGCGTCGACAAGGTATGCCGCCAGCATGACGACATTGTCATTTATGGAGATGCGAGGAGCAACAGGAGAGAGGAAACGAGAATGTCCGCATAGCCTTCCTCTTGGAGGCGGCTAAGTGGGAAAAGTACCGAGCAACCAGACATGGGCGCTGGTGCACTGATCTCAGCACTTGGAAGCAAGACATTCGAGGAACGTTCGACTCTACAAAAAAGACAAAATAATCTCGGGTAGATGGGCAGGAAAAACTTTCTAGCGGACCCTGTCTTTAACCGAGACGTCAGCATCCTGTATATCATTAGCCTTCCTCATGGCGAAGCAGCGACGAACTCCATGGCCACGGTTGCAAACATCCCACTAGTGATTTCAATTAAGCACAAACGAACACTTTTCGGAGAGCGGATGCTCCTGTCTAAAGCGCAGGAGGGACAGAAATTGACTAAACAGCAAAGGCAGATTCAATCCCGCGTTTTGATATCCTAACATAAACGATCCCGCGTTCCAAACTGGTCAGAAACCATCCCGCGATCGCCAGTGGGGACGTTTTTAGCCCTTAAAAAACGACCGCACGGTATCTGACTTCGCTAAGCGACATTATTCTCCGCTGGCAGCGATCTTGACTGCAATCAAAGCAAGCGGTGTGTGGAGTAAAAAAATTGCCTCGCACATGCGCTCAACAAACTCATGACTCGCGCAAGAAGGCATCTCAAAAGCCCCCAAAAAAGGAAAATGCGCAACTTCGAAAGGGTTTGCGACAAACCAATTCAACACGGCGGTGAACTCTATATTTGAGGCCCAAGTTCAGCTCATACGCTACTCTGGCAACCAAGCATTCAAGAGCACACGAAAAATGAGGTTCACATGAGGAACGAATGGCTCATGTACACCTCTTTAATCGTAACAAAAGGCACAGCACAACTAACACAGAAAGAATAATACGGCACAAAAAAATGCACTGACGTTCAGGTCACATTATACGCCTTCAAACGTAAGCATGTAACGACATACAAAAAATAATAGGAAGAAACGGAACATAACCAAAATAAATATTTGTGAATATTTCTCACAGTATTGTACGCGACTAGAAGTTCATCAAATAGAAGAATGATATGTCATAATCATACAAATACATAAAAGGTTTACAATGTCATGTAGGAATACCAAAACACTTGCATGGACTGACTTCATTAGGAATGAACATTGATACATTAATTAAAAAACACATTTAGATTAACGTATAAATAAAGATATTTGGTTACAAACAGCATAGATATATATATATATATGCACATACATATGA
>SZWC01009182.1:78111-100769 GCA_023375785.1 Penium margaritaceum
TAGATGTAGATATAGATATAGATATAGATATAGATATAGATATAGATATAGATATAGATATAGATATAGATATAGATATTGATATTGATACTGATATAGATATAGATATAGATAAAGATACTAATATAGATGCAGATGTAGATATAGATATTGATATAGATATAGAAATTGACATATATATTTATGTATATATAGATATACATATAGGTATAGATATAGATATAGACATAAAAAAGATAAACATATGAATATATTTGGATATATATAGAGAGATACATACATATATGTCTATAGATAAATGTTTTTATTTCTTAACTTATACCTACATCTAAATTCATATGTATTCAAATATCTATTTGTAATATAATTAAACATATGTTTATCATTTGTTGCGTGGATGTTTATATTCATATCTACATCCATATCTATATTTATGTTTTTATATAACCAAAATTTTTGTTTTTCTATGTTAATGTATATATTTTTTTGTTTTAATTATTGTATCAATATTCAATTCTAATGAAGTCAGTCCATCCAAGTTTTTTGGTATTCGTACATGAAATTCTTCACTTGTTATGTCTTTGTATGATTATGACATATCATTCGTCTATTGTCTGAATGTCTAGTGGCATAAAACACTGCGAGAAATATTCACAAATATGTAATTTGGTCTGGTTACATTTCTTCTCATTATTATTGATATTTCCTAACATGCTTACTTTTGAAGGCGTAGAATGTGACCCAAACTTCAGCGTATGATTTTCTAAAGTTTTCATTCTTTCTGTGTTCGTTGTGTTTTGCTTTTTGTTACGATTAACGAGGTCTACATGAGCCATTCATTCCTAATGTGAACCTCATTTTTCGTGTGCTCGTGAATGCTTGGTTGGCAGCGTAGCGTATGAGCTGAACTTGGGCCTCAAATATAGAGTTCACCGTCGTCTTGAGTTGGTTTTTCGCAAACCCTTTCAAATTTGCGCATTTTCCTTTTGTGGGGGCTTTTGAGATGCCTTCTTGCGCTAGTCATGAGTTTGTTGAGCGCATGTGCGAGGTAATTTTCCATTCCACACACCGCTTGCTTTGATTGTAGTCAAGATCGCTGCCAGCGGAGAATATTGTCGTTTAGGGAAGTCAGATACCGTGCGGTCGTTTTTTAAGGGCTAAAAACGTCGCCGCTGGCGATCGTGGGATGGTTTCTGACTAATTTTTAACGCGGGACCGTTTCTATTAGGATATCAAAACGCGGGATTGAAACTGCCTTTGCTGTTGACTAAAGGGGTAGAAATTCCAGCACAAACCGCCTGAATAATGACAATGAAGGATATTGAAAACTTTCCATCCTCAGTTCTATTACCTTCATAATCCCACAGCCTGAATTTATCCTCACACCCATGTCTTGAGAAAGCGGAGCCGACTTTCCTGTGATCGAATCCGTTATATCCGAAACAAATAGAATATTAGACTACTTTTTATAGAAGAACACAACAATAGCAGGTCGCTAGACGAACTCCCAAAAATGTCCACTTCGTCAAGTAGCACACAAAGTGGCCAGTCACTGTATGAGCACACAAATTTGTCCACCGCGTGACGTAGCACACAAAAATGTCCAGTGCAAACATGTCCACTCGCAAAAAGCACACAAATGTATAGAGCGTGCAGGTGATGCCATGTGTGCAGGTAAAGCACACAAAAATTTGATGGCCTTTCTATATCGCAATAGTTGATTCTCTCTTTAAAAGAAAGGTTGAGTAAGTGAAAGTATGGTAAGAAGGTGCGATTCACTCCCTTAATCGAGTAGGACCTTACGCAACAAAGTTCGTTATACTCCTTTTTTTCTGCACAAGGTAATGTTAGGTGAGCATTTTTGTGTGCTACCAAAAAGTAGCACACAAAAATGTCCACCTAGACTCACTCCACATAGGGAGAAAGAAATTGTTTGTAAACTTCATTCCTCAGAGTCTTGTTCTAACAATGGGGTGAGACATACATTTCAATCATACTTGCACTTACTCGACTTTTCTTTTAAAGGGAGAAAAAACTCATGCAAAATAGAAAGGCTATAAATTTTTTGAAAGGATCTACTACCACGTGGCATCACCTACATGCACAAGACATTGTTTTGTGCCTTTTTGCAAGAGGAAATTTCTTCACTGGATGTTTTTGTGTGCTACCTCACGCGGTGGACAAATTTGTGTGCTCGTATAGTGCCTGACCATTTTTTGTTCTCTTTGATGGGGTGGAAATTTTTTTATGATTGTACAACGACCTTCCATTTTGAGTGCTACAGTAAAAACCTTGCTACAATTCCATTTTTCTCTTTAAGTTGTTCACTCACAGCACAAAATAGAGTTCTAATTTTTATGTGTTCTGGAACTGTCTTATCCTGAACCATCATGGTCGCAAATCTTGCTGCATCACCTAAACAACCAAGGTCATCGATTCAACAGCACAAAAGAAGAAAATATCACCTGAGGAAACCTTCTCTTCTAGTATTTGAAGTCTAGATTCCCGTGTTGTCCAAATGTTCCAGTTCTCCCCTAGTAAAGAGCAATTTAAGGTGTCCATCCATGGCCCATATTTACAAGGAGATTCACTTGCATCTTCTCAAATCAATCGAAAACTAACATTTTCGTAGAGAGGATGGCATTGGCAAGGTTATCATGCCCCAAGCCGCAACCAAAGTCCATGCACCAAAGCGTACGCTCGAGATGGATGCAATCAAAAGCTCAGCATGTTTGTAGATAGTTGTAAAACAAAGCCTAGCCTTTGACTTCTGAAAAGTAGACCAAACATGTTGGGTCCTTTGAACTCATGTATTTGGATAGGTGGAAGGGAAGAATGGTAATTTTGTGTCATTTCAGGCTACTATGAAACACCCCTCCCATTACCAAACAAGGAACAAGACATTTGTGAACCACCATATCTTGTCCAAAAATTCATTTGTACCTATGAAGGTAACCTGAGTATAAGATATCAAGAGCATGTATAGGTAAGAGAGGGGTAGAAATCTAACTAAAATTCAATGCATCATTATTAAAGAATGTAATGGGCACTTACAACAAATTTGTAGACCAACGCTTCACCACAGTCTAGCTCAAATGAGCCAACACTTATTTTTTAAAGAAAACCTTCTTTAATGATTATGGCTTAGTCCATATATTCATTTCTTACTTGCCAATGTTGCGATAATGATGTCGTCTGGTTTAAGAAGAAGTCCCATGCATTTAGGCAATGAGGCAAGATGGATCAAGGGTCTCATGCCCTAAAACACCAGCCATGACGTTCAAGTGATATTCATGGAAACTCAGAGACAATGAATTCGAACTGATTGGATGAGGGGATAAAGGGGATCTAAATTAACATAGTTGAAGTGGAATTAACTCGCCTGTGCATGAGATAATGTGATGGCTTCATATTTGGAGACTTTAAAGCACACTTCTTTAAACCTAATTTTCCAAGGCTCACTACCCACATGCTCTAATGAAATTATTCTAGATTTCTATGAATGAATGAAATCAATTTCAACATGTCATTTTATTCATGGTAACAAAGAGTATACGTTCAATATATCTCCAAATGCATACAAAAGTATTAAGAAAAGACTTGAAAACCATGCAAAAAACATGAATTGTTTAAGCGTGCGACCGGTGCCAAGTGGATCAAATGGGGATCCCTCACTTGTTTGTAGTTGGAAAAAAAGGCTTGAGGATTAGAGACCATCAAACACCGTGCTCTTTGCAAAGTTAGCCAACGATTCTATCCAATCCACTATGTTGGTATCAAAGCACCCGGGTTCAAATTTGATGTATGGATGCCACCGCTCACTCACTCGTAGGGTGGGGGAGTGTAGTCCTCAGCCGACGGCATGTGGATAAAGCAAAGGTCCCTTCATTGGGGGTAGTTGGAAGGAATGGCTTGAGGACCAAAAATCCTTAAGTATCGTTGTATTGGCCTTGATGACCAATTGTTGTATCAATATTTTTCAATAATTATCAATTTATTTACACCTCAAATAAAGTGAAGGCATACAAATAGATCCTAATTTTGTCACACGTTGGAAACCACGTCTAAATAAATTAAAAACAATTTTGGTTTTGAAAAGTTACAAGGCAAGTTGAAAAGACGTGCTTTAAATATCTAAAACACAAGAAATGCGTTCAACAATTTAAAACATAAATTTAATTCATCTTATGTCATAGACCCTTACTATCGATTAAATTATTCTCAAATTTCAACTAATGATGATGTAAAAAAGGTTTTACACCTTTTTATTTGTCAAAGGACATATATATTTTCAAAGAGGTAAATTTCACTAGACTTTCTAAAATGCCTTATGCGAAGGCATTCCGAATAAATAATCCTTGAAAAATAGAAAGAAAATTTTGAAATTAGTTCTTAAGTCGTAGCTTAAAACATAAAATGTATGAGCTCAATAAGAATTCCATACTTTTTCCATTAAAATGAACATATAATTTAAACAAGCCGGTAAGTCTTGGCCGCAAGTGATGTCTGGAACTGGTGGAGGCTGCTCTGGTAGACTACAGGCGGAAAGCTTAATGATGACTGAGTTGTTGATTGAAGACCTCCAGGATGGCCACCTTTTATTACAGATTGATGGCAAGTTGAGAGCTGTCCTGGCTAATGGAATCTTCAGGCTATAGGTGGGAAGAATCCTAGCGTAGGTTTATTCATGTAGGTAGTATCCCCTCTAGTAGCTCCTGCTTCTGAGTCGAGCATGGCTGTGATGATGTAGAGCAGTCAGCGGTTCTGGCTTTGCATGTGGCTGATGACTCGTGCATGCATGTTTTGACGTAGTGTTGTGCCGTGCATGCATGGGTTGATGTAGAGCGGTTTCCACTCTGGGCCTTACATGTTACTGCTCAGTCGCGTTGATGTAGCGGCTCATGAAAGGCGATCCACACTACCCCGTGAGCTATAGCCCTACTCAGACTAGACTTAGCCCAGAACCCAGCAGTGCATAGTCGCACTACACAATTGTTGACTGGTCTAGGTCAGCAGGCATGCAAACCCCTGATGTGCATGCAGTACAGAGTATTTTACAGCTATAGGCTCCATTCCACCCATGAACCTAGATGCCAGAATTAAATATGGTCTGTTCAAGTGGAGAAAATCTCCACCGTTCAACGAGGGTATTTTTGAGAGAAAATTCCCTAACTTCTTGCAGGCTCCTCCGATTCCGAAACTAACTACGCCAGCTTGACCAAAGAAATAGGCAAAATAATATTCACCTCTAACACTCCCCCTTGATTGGTGCGCGGAAGAGTTTTTCTGGTTGTTGGTGAAGAAATCGGTGACTTTGGGTATCTCCTTAAGGGTTTCAATGTGAGGTTTGTGCTGCTCCCCTAGTGTTGAAAAAATTTAGAAGTGGATTTTCCTTGCTCACGGGCTCGAGCTTGCTCTCGGCTCTAACGACCGGAGCTCTTTTTCGGTATTTTTTGGCTTCAGGAAGTTGCTGCTGGGCCTTTTTTGCTATTTCCTCCATAAAAATAAGTTTGGTGGCATCTCATATGGGCTCAAACAAATTTCAGTGACTTCTGTTGTAAGAAAGTGCGTAGGGGCATTTTCAGCGCATGCTACTCCATGGAGGGGTGCTGCGGTTGTCTTCCCTTTCACTTGGAAGCTTCTCGGTTGCTTTCTAGTGGGTTAAGAAGTCGTTGGGAGAGAAGAAAAAATTTTCTCCTCTCCCCCTCACGTCTAATGGCTGTTGCGGAGGTATAAATGGCAGTTGCATTGTTGCTGACACCATTTTTGCCGTCACGAGTGCAAAGTTGTCACCCCATAGCTTCAGCCAGAACCTGCGCAATCTTGGCTGTCAAAGTTGGTTAAGGGGTCGCGCTGGTCGATCGTCGCACGATTAGAGGTTCCTCCATTGCTGTTGAATTGCTCGCCGAGTGAGGTGCGACCCCCTCCTCTCTTAATTCATCTTTTTCTGCCTGGGCGCTTTGTCTTTTTCTTTGCACCCTTGCCAGGTTCCGTCTCGTAGTGGGGGGGGGGCTTCGCGAGCTCGCTAAAGATGGGCAAGTTTACTGCCCACTTGACTTGCAAGCAAGTGGGTGAGCAAAATCGCTCTCCTTTTAACGTGCTCGCTTGCTTGCTTGCTTGCCCTGGCTGCCTACCGCGACGACAAGCAGCTTCACTACCTTGCCTAATGTCGCGGCAGGCCTGTTGCTTGCTGCCGCACCTGCCCTTCTCAGTGGTCACCCACCCTCTGCTTTTGCCGTAGCTTCTCCACCACGTTCCCCTGCTTTCCACATTGCTCTCACGACAGGTTGGCGCGGCAAGCAACCCTGCTTCGGTGCTGCTCTTGCAGCTTGCTCCGGCCTCTGCTCCCCTCGCAACCCCTTTTCGCAAAAACATCTCCCGCAACCCCTTTTCTGCTCCGTTTTCCCCATCCACACCATCGAATTTTTGTTTTTCTATAAAGACTGAATAGGGTCTTCGGAGCGGTTTGTCAGAAACGTAGGAGACTGAAGTAGGTCTCTTAACAAATTAGGGGACTGAAGTTGGTTATTGAAGTTGCTAATTGTCTGGGAGTACAAAAGATTTTTGATAGCAGGCTACTGAGGGGAGACAAGTGTAAATATTTCAGATGTGACGCCAACACAGAGCGTGACGGAGGTTTTCGGCGATGAAAGGACTCGAACTACTACTGGGGAATTTTTTGCTGTAGGTGAATTTTCTTGATGGCTCTAGATCTCTGTTGCATGCTTCACAAATATGTTTTCGTGCACCATGAGGCAAGAATCTCCGTTTTTCTGTGTACAGAGATCGCCGATGGCATTGGCGCACGTTTTCGAGTGTCGCTTGTCTCCCAGGTTGCCCTTCTTCAGGGGATAATTTGAGTGGGCACTACGCGTAAATTTACATTGCTACTTACACCTGTAAAATTGTCCTTTGGGACACTATTTGTCAAAAAATCTGCTGCTTGCATTGTTCGGAGAAAGTGCTCAAGGACAATCGTGTGGTCGATCACCTTTGAGCGAATCCAGTGGCCGTGGATGTCAATGTGCTTCGTTTGCCCCTTAAATTTTGTTGAGTTTGCAAGGTCGATGGTTGATTTGCTATCGACTTAAATTTTGGTCGGGCCGTGTTATGATAACCCGATGTTGTCAAGGAGGTTCTTGAGGTAGGTAACCTCCTGAGCTGTTGATGTCGTCGCGAAATACTCAGCTTCCGCTAAGCTGAGTGTGATGATATTTCACCTCCTGCTCTTCCACGAGACTGTTGTTCTGGCCTGGAGACAAACGAATGTTGTGGTGCTTCGACGGTCTTCCTCCGTATCGCTGAAATGTGCATCCACGTAGCAGCTCAGCTCCAAGTTGCTTTGACGAGCCGAAGACCAATCCTGTGTGTGAGGTAGTCCGAAAGAACCCGAGGGCACGGTCCAGCTCCTTGTTAGCCTTTTCATAGCAGGTCTCATTCCCCCGTGCCAGGTTTCTCACCACAAACTACAGGTCAGGTCGTGTGCAGCTTGTAGCGTGCATGAGAGAACTGACTCTGTTACAATAGTAAGTCTCATTTCTCCCCCTTGGTCCCTGATGAATCAATTGCTACTACGTTAGGGGAGTCGTATGCCTTTGTCAAATCTGCAGGTGGGAGCATTTGTGTGGTAACTTGGCACGAACGCAGTCCTCAAAAGGGTCAGTTCTGCCTTGGCTACTTTTCTTGATGTCGAGGTTGTTGAAATAGGCCTTCTTCTCCATGGATTCCACCAACTGTTTGCTCATGTGGCCAAGCCTCTTGTGTCAAACTATAGCATCTGCACCTCCAAGTTGGTGTAGACTTGTTGCTGCAAATGGGGAATCTGTCTCATCTTGAGCTGGTGCGCTGAAGTCCAGCTCAATCATGCCATTAGGGAGGAGCTGACTTTCTGCAAAGGTTTTTCCTTCATGGCTTTTGTGCGTGACATGCTTACAGTTACTAATGACGCGAGCTCCTCACTTCATCAGTTTGTCAAGGGAGAGGAGGTTAACAGTAATGTCAGGTATGTAGAGAAATTTGCCAATCTTGACATGTGCTCCATCATACACTGTCACGATCATCATGCCTTTGTCGAGCACGGGCACTCGCTTTTTGTTGGCGACTTTCACGTAGCTCCGATCTGAAGGCTCGTAATTGTGGAGGCAGGATTTGTGGTACGTGATGTGCGAGGTACATCTGTTGTTCAGGTACCAAACATATGGTGAACGAACCAGCTTGTCGCTCCAACTGTGTGACAACTGGAACACTGATGGATTGTAGTCAAACTACTACCCTTTGCCTTCGCCCTTCGGTTTCTTGTCAAACTCCTGACTACCCTTTCTACTCTTTTCTCCTCCACTCTCCTTCTTCTCTCCCCCTCGCTTCTTCCCCTTGAAGTTGCTCTGCATCCTCCCTTTGTCCTCATTGCGTAACATCTTGAAGTAGTTTTTCTTTACGTGCCCTTTCTTCTTGGAATAATGGCATGTGATATCAGGACGTGATCCACTCAGGTGGCAAATGGCATTGCGTGCAATTGCCTTTGGGAGCTAGCGCATTGACTCCTGAGAGTATGTTGACTTCATTACTGCATGGCTGTTTGACAGGGAGTGAGACGAGCTCTTCTCTCCTTTATTCTTGTAAGTTGCATTGCTGAAAATGCGAGTTTTTTTGCCCATGTGTTGGCGGTCTTTCTATTCTATCAATACCATCTTGCAGATGTATACCTCTATCAAATCCGCTTCAGGCTTGAATTTGAGAACTTTCTTTATGCCATTCTAGTCTCAGGTTTGATTCACAATTTTGGTTTGTTGATGTAGCTCTCAATGTCAGTGAATCTGCTGAGGCTGATGTGGGAGAGCTCTGTGAGGAGATGAGACTTCAAAGTGAAGTCGCCGGACATGTTGGTCCATATGATATAGGACGATGCATGTTTAGGTGGCTCAGCTATTGCTTCGTACATGCGAATGGCTTGTTGAATGCAAGGAATTAGCTGATTGTCAAGCACAATGTATGCACCTTGCGTGAAGTAGTTTAACTCCGACATGATGTGTGGGGGAGATTGTGGGGGAGGAGGAACGTAATAGCCCGTGTAGAACTTCTAGATGTTGTGAATCTGGGCCACTTGTTTGAACTTGTGGGCCCAGTGCGGGAAGTTCTTGCCATCAAACTGGTCGATCTTGATCTTATGCAGATGTAGAAAGGCTATTGCTGCTGGCCGAATATCCGCTAACCTCTAGTACCCAACTCCTTGTGTTGGAGTTGGGTGACACTGCTGCACGTATGCTCTTACTTGTTGCGCCTGAAACAAAGGCTGCACTGTTTGATGTGGTTTCCCCATGTATGTCTAAGGCATTGGTGTTTGAGGATATGGCTAAAATGGTGCCATTGTGGGCATGCCCAATGGAACCAATGGCGTTTGGGCTGGAAAATGCTGGTGCATTCCTACTTGTGCCGACGCTACTGGTGGAACTTGTGGAGGAATTATAGGCTCTTGCATGACTGGTGTAGGACTTGGCTGAGGTAGATGTGCTGATGATGCTTGTGAAGGTTGATAGGCATGATTCAACTACTGCTGCTGTTATTACTATTGTTGTTGTTGTAGTTGCAATTGTTGCTGTTGCAAGTGGTTCTGCTCCTATAGCCATACCATCTGCTGCTGAAGCTGATTCAACTGAGCATCAGGTCTGAGCTACTCTTGCTATCGGAGTAGCTCTTGTGCACCTAGTTGTTACCTCAATAACATGCTCTCTTGCTCTAGAGCATGGCGCGTAATTGCATCTTGCTGCGCCATGCGCTTTGCTTCATCCGCCAAGTGTTGCCCTTCTTCCACCTTGCGTTTTGCCTGCTCAGCCACATGACAACCCTGATCTTTTCCCATGCGCAAACCATGCAGGACATAATCATCATCAATATGTGGAGATTTTGCACCTAAATTCTCCATCTCCATGTTGCTCACGTAATCCATGTTACCTCTGACGTTTGCACTCTGGATCCCACCTTGCGCGCTTGAAGATGTTACTTGCTGGCATACGCGACTGGATTCTACGGCTCCTTGAGAACACCACTAGCTAGGACTCAGACTGTAGATGTTGTTAGCATGAACCTTGCTCTGATACCATGTTAATGTTTGTGGGGTGGAGCAAGGGTTAGGTTCCTTGCTACTAGGACCATTGTGCTTGGAGGGCAACCACAGAAAGAGTTGAAAGCTGGAACTAGGAGAATGCTGGGACTAAATGAGTGTAGTTGATCACAACTATAGTACAAGAAAGGGTACAACAAATAAAGCTCAGCTAGAGACTAACTCAGTCATCACCAAGATTTCCATCTGCAATCTACCATAGCAGCCTCCACCCGTTCGAGACATCACCTAAGGCCTAGACTCTGTAAACACTCTTCTCAAGACTCAAGTAAGCCTGGATGTAGTCTGCCAACCAAGGCAGAAGGACGTCCCTAACTACCTCAAGGTCTGAATACTCAAGAGAGGTTGCTAGACTTCGCCCAAGACTCAAGCTACTTTGCTAGAGTTGTCTTGCTAGGCGTTTCCCACCTATGGGTCAGGAGCTGTGTCTAGGCCTAAGAGTCCTGAGTTAGTCTCTAGTTGAGTTGTGCTTGTTGTACTGTTTCTTGTACTATAGTTGTGATCAACAAAACTTATTTAGTCCCAGCATTCTCCCAATTCCAGCTTTCTACTGTTTTTATGGTTGCTCTTTAAGCACAACGGTCCCAATAACAAGGAACCTAACCCTTGCTGCACACCATAAACATCAACAATCTAGAGAAGGAAAATATCTTCTATTCCAACTCAGAATTTATCTATTCCCTATAAAATTGTAGCAGAAATAATTCGAGTTTTTCTTGACCTTCAAATATATATGTTGAGACTCATTTATGGGCATGCAAAAAGTATTTCATAGATGGTTGTATGAAATTCTTCACTTGACAAAGCATTAGAAAGAGCACAAAAATGATGTCATCATGTCACCATGTTTTTGTGCTCATTTTTAGAGGCGTGCATGTTAATTGTGTAATGCCACAATTTAATCTATTATCTTGGAGTTTTAAATGGAAAAGATTTTAAGTGAAGCGTTCATTTCTCAATCCCCTTCATTTGGAACGGCCAAAAATTTAAACATGGTCTGTTGAAATACTCCAAATAAACATTCCTTCCCATATGATTGGTATGTATGTAGGGAAAATGACAATATTATAAAATTTTACAACGTTACAACATTCTTTTTTTTTCAAAATTACATTTTTCTAAAAAAATTTTATTTTAAGTTTAATTCACTTAAATTTAAGTCAAATCACTTCTTATATTGCTTTTTTTAAGAAGCAGTACATTAACTTAATTCTTTTAAGATTATTTTGTGCTGTTACCAAGATACACTAAAAAATGAAGAGAGCCTTTTCCCCATTTGTTGGTGAAGTACGGACATAAGTTTGTTCAAATGAATATTTTCTACAATCCACCAAGGTCATCTTGAAAGTATGTGATTGTGAAATACATAATTATAATATTCTCACATAAAAAAATTATGAATGAGCTAATGATGATCATAATATGTTTTCAATCAGAAGAAAAAAATTATTTAACACTATGAATGATTTGTCATTCATTAACAGGTAATTTTGGTTTTAGTTTGTCTTTTATATGTGAAATGGTGAAACTTTGCAGACGTCTTATCATGCATGTGTAAAGAAATTCCGCATATCAAACATATGGTACATATCAGATCATGTTATAATGGTCGAGTGTTTCTCAAAATACATCGGAAATGGAGGGCAATCCTGACCTTATAGTGACTCATGAACGTCGATGGATGTTCTATTGTTGAACAAACATTAAACTAAATATCTTCCTATGTTAACGTTGTGAGAGATCATAGTAAGGCACAGTAGAAATCGTATGAGGTCCACTATGTTTGAAAAATGAAAAATGGGATCGTAATCAAATATTACAAATTCCATCCTCCTTTGGAACCTAGTATTGATAATTGAATAAAATAAATGGAGCTAAGATATCTACCAAATATGTCTTCATATGTTGGATATATTAATGTTTAAGGAGTAACATTTGAGATTTTTCAGTCATTGAAATGAACTAAATGTTCCAAAATACAAAATTAATTAAATTACATAATTATGAAAAGTGATTTTTCTTTTATCGTTTTGCCACATGGCGCATTGTGTACAACTGTAATGTGACAAATGTGAAGTAAGTGAATTGTAATTTCATTTAAATTATTTGTTTCGAAATGTTTTGTTCTTTTTCCTATTCATTATGTGCACATGTAAATATCAATGGTTTAGGAAAAAATGTTGTTACATAGATTTATGTGAAAAAAATTGAAAAAATCGAATGTAAACAAAAAGTTGAACGAATATTCAAATTTCATATTTTTAACGTGAGATTTAGTTTCAAAACAACATGTTTTATATAAAAGAAAGATTAATCAACTTCAAATATCAAGTATTTTTAGTTTTTTATACGTCACCTTGTGATCAGATGATTTAAGACATCTACATATGGTTACTCTCATAATGTTTGATATTGAAAGGATTAAATGTATGTTTTAATATTTAAGTTTATTTATGTAATAAATGATGTAATTTCGAGGATTTTATTTGATGAATTCCAAAAGAAAAAACCAAATATTCTATTTGGAAAATAAATCTATATCATCTTACTAAATTGATTCGTGAGAAATCCAAGTCTCTAGCATGAAGTGGACAGATAATCCCTTTGGAATGATGCCTTTGGTATGAAAAATTAAATGCAATATCATCTTTCTAATGTATGCTATGTTTCTAGTTGAGAAAGGTTACAATTGGATAAAATGTAACAAATGTTGAAGATGTTTGGAATGATGATATTTTGTTTTTACAAGGACATGTTAAGGTGCTCTTAAAAGTTCTACTAAAAAAATTCCACCATTGTCCAAATGATTGGAACAATGATATGAATCCTCAATCATCTTTAGCAAGGAAAGAATGAACTCCGATATTTTGGTCTTACATATGATCATAACAAAACTATGTGGTGCATGACATCATGGCCTTTTGACTTGTTATATCTTGCAAACGTATTTTTTTGATTATGGAGAATTTAGACCTAGCATGAGGAGTAGAATACATTGAGCCACTTGCGGTTTTGGAGGTAAGGAAACATTATAATGATTTTTTTAAGAAATGAGTTTTATCATGCATGTTTTGTTTCGTATTTATATGGTGTTTGTACATGACAATGATGTATAATGACATTTTTCATTTGATGTTGAATCCACAATGACACATTACTTCATCATCATGATTTCGAAATGGATCTGGGATAGTTCAAAACTATTGTTTATTGAACATATGTATCTATAGATATTTTAAATATAGAGGGCAAGAGACGGTGTTTCTCATGGAATAAATCCATTTAATATTTCCTTCAAATATCAGTTTATTTCATGCATATCAGTTGATCATCAATACTAGAAACATTTTATGGAATTGTATATCAATGGATTTTTAGATAACCTGATAAAGGTACACAAATTAGTGTAGTCAACACATACTCCTTCTTGGTTTGAAAGTCAAAGATGTATTTATTCTTATTTCAAAAAGGTTATTTGACAGCAATTTCATTAACCGCAGATAAGATGATTCAATTTTAAATACGTTTAGAAAGTAAGATATTTTCTATGGCTTTCCCAATTAAAAGATCGTGTCATAAAAATCAAAATAATTATTTGACATGAATACTGAGTTGATTTTGGATTTTGTTCATGGATCAAAAAAGTTTCATGACGTTTTTTTTAATTTTGTACACATAATTGTTCAACATAAAAGAATACGTGTAATTATACCTTTATGGAGGAAATTGAATTATCACATCGATAAATGAGTAAATTATTTGTAATTGGGCCAAAGTAAGTGGAGTCCATTTCACATGTCCTTTGCATGCATAAAACAATCACTCCAAGGTTTGTCATTCATTTTAAATTAAACTAATAGAATCCAACTACATTGTTGGTCCATTACCTCTTTTGAATCTGGTAAAATCACCAAAAGTTGGCGTCATATAAAAATGCCAATTGGCCAAAAATTTATAGCCTTCGTTTCTTGAGATCTTGTAAAATAATTACAACTATAATTACACGTAAAATCCAGCATAGATAATATTTATATATGTGAAAAAATATGTAAGGTTCATATTGATTCAACATGGCTATAAATATAATAGATATTATTCGTTTATCATGCAATGATAAAAACTATTGTATGCATAGAATCGTAAAATAGTATAAAACAAACCTATTAATTCCATAGACATGAAGAATGAACATAATGTTATGCCAAGTTTACTTTCAACTATGCTCTTGAGCTTTTGTTCTTTGTGTAGACTTCATTTATTTAGTGAAGGTAGGGTCATAAAGAGTAATTTATGTATCATTTTCTAAGAGTTGATAATGTTTCGTAATCAAAGATAATCATTTTTATTCACTCCCTTGTTTCCTAGATCATTGTAGAGAAATATGTGAAACATTGTTTACAATGTGAAGAATATAATCCGATACAACAAGACATTCATGTCTGAATAGATAAGAGAAATTTTTAATCCTTTCCATTTTCCCCTTGATATATAGCTTCATATCCTTGACTATGTTATACTTTCCAAGGTTGTCTTGTGACCATAAGCCATTTGAACAAGATACAAGATCCATTGAAGTGCAAGGTGTATGGATTTTGAACCCTAAAAATCAAGAGATGCGTTGAAAAATTTATGTTTGATGCCAATTATTTTGATTTGAAACCGAGATTGTATATTTCTACGTTGCAAAAATATAAAAAAGAACCTCGATTTCTTCCACCTTTGCAGATTTGCCACACTCATTAATTTCTTTCCACATAATCTACCATATCTTTCTAATTGATTTTGTTGATGGTAACATATGTGTACCATAGAATTTTTCATAATGTAATGGCATTCGCTTTGTGAATATTTTAAAATTTTCTTTATTAATGTAATGTTTTTGCTTTTTCGAAGAAATTTATGTTGAAACGTTTTCTAAAATAATTATGTTTCTCATCAATTATATGGAGAAATATTTTTTTTACAGCTTTGAGAATGATTCCTTAAGTTATATGCGTTATTATCCCTGAGGTAGGTTCATGTTTCAAGTATTTGTATGATCTTTTTCTCTTTTCACGATTTATACGACTGCATGTATTTGAGTATGGTTATGTTCGATTGAGACTTGCATTTGGCTAGAGAATTTTTGGGGAAGGCTATTCTCGACCATAGCGGACTGCATACCGCGTGTGGTTCTTCATTCCTCATTCTAAGTATATCACGGTTGGTGACATTTTTGGCAGATCAGATTGTTGAGCGTGTTCTTTGCAGCGAGGACTTTATTTCAAACCGTCATGTTTGCAGGTCGAACTCTCCTTTTTTTTGGTTATGTAACTTGCAGGGGTGGAGTTGGGTTTCTCTTACAAAAGCTTATTCCACGTCTACGAAGACACAGCCGTCAGCCTACGGCGATGGGTGACGCAGTTTTAGGCAACATAGTTAGGAGTCACGGTTGTACAGTTGAATGGGGTATTCTTACGTTGATGACTTGGCACTGTGAAATGAATGTGTTTTGTTATGGAACTTGTAAATGAGAGTGGAGTTTTTATTTGGATGCTTCATAGATCTCGCCGCGTCATCTGACACGGACCTTCTCTTCGGGCCCATCCACTGCTCCTTCGGCTGCTTGGGCGACGGCCCACGTATGTTGCTCGGTCTTGACCTGAATTGAAAGGATGTGGCAGATCGACACAATCGCCGGCATGTCGTCAATACTCGACGTGGGCCTGAGCCCCGGGTTGATCGTTGGGATTTAGTAGTTAGCTCAACATGAGGGCGACAATAAATACTGAACAGTTTCCTCGCGTTATACCTTAGGGTGTCCCTCGCTATGTCTCTCTCATTCTCTCCCTCTCTCTCTCTCTCTCACGCCCTCTAGCTCCCCCTTTGCATCTCAGTCTAACTCTCGCGCGCGCAGCGCTTGTCGCTCGTGCGCGTGCGATAGCGAAGTAACGCCTCCTTGGCTGAGGCTGGAAAGCAACTCCCGCTTGGAAGGGGTGACTGAGAATGCGAGTCCCGCCCGCCCTTTACTTGCATCATCTTTCAAGGCTCCAGGAAGTTTCGTAAACCAAAACTGGCTGAAACGGTGCCCGCCCACAATCCTCCATCGCCCTCGCCCGTAGCTGTCCGCTATGCCATACGACAAAGCGTTCGCGTCCGTCGAAGAGCCTCGACCGGACACTGGAAATCACCGGAGGAGCCATGATAAACATTCAACCGAATTCCTTGCATAAGTTTCAGTGAAGGGATGAATACGTTTTGACTCGACGGTTTGCATCGAACGAATGTACGAAAAAAAGGACGCAGATCGTCGCTTCGCCATAGCGACATTGCTGTCCGCCACCCTAGTCGCGCTCTTTCGTCCATAACCATTTACGAGGACCGGTTGGTGAGGGAACTCGAGTGTCACCTCGCATTCCATCTCACCCTTTCGCAGCTGTGGCCAAGGCGTTTCTATTTGCCGTGTGCAGTCGTCAGTGCGAGTTGCCGTCCATACTCCATATCGTTGACCGCTTTCCCTTCTTGTTCGTACGGGGCCCGATGATGTTCCCGTCAAGATGCCCATGTGCCATCGGCTTCATCATTGCTCCATATTCGGGCCCTAGTTTTTCGTGTGGATGAGCCATCGGACTCAAGTGACAGTCCGCTTTACAGATGCGAAGTGGAGGATGAACGTGATCGACGGCTAAGGTAGAGCATGCATTCCTGGATGACTAATGTCGCGGCTGGTAACGTCGCGAAATGCACCATCGATGCGTTTGGCGACGGTTTTTTGTGTTCGGGACGACATCGCTGCTGGTTTGTGGCTTTCGGCACGGGTTTTTGAGTGCGCTGCCATATGTTTTTTTCAACGAAACCTGTTTTCGTCGTCATTTTCTCCTTTCCGTCGCGAATTTGACCAAAATTCGTCGCCAACGCTTTCAGGTGGCACTTGCCAGGAAGCCCCACGCCAGGTTTGACACCTCAAAAACGTGCAGGCGGGAACTTGGAGGCTGTAGGCGGCAAAAAAACGACCTGCAGATGGCAGTTTCACGGAAGCTCGTCGCCATGGGCAGTTGGCGACGAGTACGCTCTTGGCCGCACGATCCGAGTCGGAAAATTTTACGGTGGAGATGCGCGCAGTCGTCGCCGGTTTGCACAAACTGGCGACGACTTTGCTTTGCATCTCGCGACGATTTCGCCCTCCCCTTGCACGTACCGACGCCCCTCTCCCGCACGCTGCACCACTTTTCCAAACCCGTCGCCAGTTTACTCTACCTCGCAGCAAAGTGGCGACGAGCTTTGAAAAAGTTCGAAAACAATTACCACAAATTTGAGGGAAGCTTCGACAGGCTGAGAAAAACCGTCGCGAACATTTTTTCGCGACGTTACCAGCCGCGACATAAGCTGCCGGACCGAAGAATGCGGCAACGTTACGAGGTACCCCGTTCCGGATGTTCGAAAACGCTATCCACCCAGTTCGAAGGTTTTTGATCTCCATTCGCCCCGTGTTTCGATATTTTGATCTCCAGAAGCCCTGACTTCAACTATTTGGTCTAAGGATGCCCTGCAGCCGGAGTGTCGGTAACGAGGTACCCCGTCGGGTACATTGTCATTGCCAGACGTTTCCATTTTGCGACTTTAGTGGCATCTCTTAATGTAAAAATGTTATTGTTATTAAACATGTTCATGAAGTAAACGAGACCTTTCAAAAAGGCGGGGTGGAGATGGGCTGCAACATTTAACGACGTTATTTGGGGGGGGGGGTCGTAAAAAACAAACACGCGAGTAATTAAAAAACGACACCTGACGACAGGAGGCTCTTCCACCTGTTACGTAGGACGTGTCCCGAGAAGTAGAAAGAATACTAAAAATGACTCAATACGGAAACGGTGTAGATTGTAATGCTACAATATACCCCTCATGTCAGGGTATATTTTTGTAAAAAATGTACCCCGAGGGCCATCACGAGGTTTCTTAGGATGAAAAATGAATGGTGGGGATAGTAATAAAAATTTCAGCACTGGTAGGCGTAGATACCTACGGAAACGCGGATGGGATCCTGTAGCCAACCAATCACGACCCTCGGAAACGCGGATGGGATCCTGTAGCCAACCAATCACCGACGGTGATTGGTTGGCTACAGGATCCCATCCGCGTTTCCGGTAGCACCTAAAAATTTCAGCACTGGTAGGCGTAGATACCTACGGAAACGCGGATGGGATCCTGTAGCCAACCAATCCCACTCGGATCCGTGATGGCCCTCGGATCCGTGATGGCCCTCGGATCCGTGATGGCCCTCGGATCCGTGATGGCCCTCGGATCCGTGATGGCCCTCGGATCCGTCGCCGTCGCTTGCAGCCAAAACGCGGATGGGATCCTGTAGCCAACCAATCACGACCTTCGTGGCAAAGCGATTTTGGCCGCTTTTCTTCCTCCCCCCCCCCCACCTCGTGCCCGTCATTGCCCTGTGCCACTTTATCGGCTTCATTCGCTTGCGGCCATTCGTCTCCCACCAGCGCGACAGTAGCGCCCCTTCAGTAATCGCCAGGAGCAGTCACCGCCATTTGCTAGCGCCTGCTCTTTGTTGACTCTGGGTGACGCGCTGGTCATTGGGTCGCCGCCACTGCGGCAAGCAGATATCAGGGCACTGTAGGGCGTCGTGGCAGCGTGCCAGCGTGCTGTCCTCCATAAGTGACGCCGACGGCGACAAAAGCTAAGGCTGGACGTTCTCGCACTGCGTTTGCGCTGGTGCGCTCACTGACAGAGACGTCGTAGACAAAGACCTCGTAGACTCGCGTTGCGCACGGCAACATCCAGGCGGTCCCACACCGCGTCATGTGAAACTTCACGCAGCACACCACAGGAACTGCAAGCGCCGCCGCCGCCGCCGTAGCAGCAGCAGCAGCATCAGCATCAGCTGCAGCCGCATCAGCAGCAGAATCAGTAGCAGCAGCAACGGCAGCAGAAGCAGCAGCAGCATTGGAGCAGCAGTGGCAGCAGCCTCAGCAGACGTGGGTTAAGGAAAGACCGAGGCCAGCCAGAGTAGGGGCACTGCGGAACAAAGGCTGCAGACAAAGCGAAGGCAAACCAAGACAAGCCCCGTCGTCAACCCCCGCCCCACAGCTCCATTTCCCAGGACCTGCATTCGAATCCCCCGCGCCGAACCGCACCGCATTGTCGCACTGGACCCCATTTCGCACCACGCAAAACCTCGCTTTAGCCGGGCAGGGAGGGGCGCGCCTTTACACAACCATGTCGATGCCCGTGTGGGAGGTGCCCCGGCAACCTTCGTCCTCCTCGTCTTCCGCCGCCTTCCCCACTTGCCCTTGGGATTCCTCATTTGCCGCTGCCTCTGCCAGTCAGCCCCTTCGCCTCCCCTCTCCCCCCTCCCCCATCGGCCTCGCCCCCCCTCCTCTCGTGCCTTCGCCCATCGCCTTCAACTCCATCCCTCGTTCCTCTGCCCTCGCTGCAGCTCCTGTCGGTATTCGCGAAAGAGAGACGACAGCAGCAGCAGTGGCGGCAGCAGCGGCAACGCCGTCTGCGAGCGGAGACAGCGCTATGTCAGCGGCGAGCCAGCCCACTCCCCCAATAGCTGCTGCTTCTGCTTCTGCTTCTGCCTCTGCCTCCCACCCAACATCCGCTCACATGGCATCCGCTGCCGTTGCCCACGCCGCCGCTGCTTTGGCTGGTGCCGTTTCCGGAGCCGCGCCTGCCTCATCGAGCCGCCTTGGCCCACAGGTCATGCGCCTCGACAGGAGAACGGAAGCGAGGGAGGATGACTCTCTGCTCTCTCTGTCCCTCGCGCCTCCGGGCGAGATAGACGGTGAAAAGAGGTCGAGGGAGAGAAAGGGCTCGAGGCAGGAGGGGAGCCAGACTCCCCCAAGTCCCAGGCAGGATCGGCAGAGGATTTTGGTCCGCGCTTTGCCCTTCCAAGGCGCCGCCACGTTTCCCGTGGCTACAGCTATTCCCGCAGCAGGAGCAGCAGCGGCAGCAGTAGCAGCAGCGGCTGTAGCGCCAGCCTTGACGTCAGGACGTGTGCCAGCTGCTGCGGTGGCAGCCGCCTCTGCTCCTGCAGGTGGTGGCGGGGCCTCCGGCTCTGTTCCTTGGCCGAAGCAGGAGAAGGAAGATGCAGGCAGCAGCAGTAGCAGCAGCAGCAGCAAGGCAGGAAAAGCACCGCATTCGGTACTTGGGCCAGCCTATGTGTCTGCTTCTGTGCAGAATGCTGACGTTTCGGCGGCTGCTGGTGGCGGTACTGCTGACGCCGTTGAGAGTGCTGCTGCGACGGACGCAGCAGAGACAGCGTGGCGCAGTATGCTGGAGTCACTCCCTGGCGCTCCCCTATCCTCTGCTGTTGCCGCTGCAGCGGCAGCAGCTCTTGATTGGAAACGGAACTCGGCGCAGATGCAGCTGCTGCGCCCGCTTTTGCAGCAGCAGCAGCAGTTGCAGCTGTTTCTGCAGGGGCAGCATCAGGGGCAGCCGCTGCAGTACCAGCAGCAGCAGCAGCAGCAGCAGCAGCAGCAGCAGCAGCAGCAGCAGCAGCAGCAGCAGCAGCAGCAGCAGCAGCAGCAGCAGCAGCCGCAGCAACACCAGCAGCAGCAGCAGCAGCAGCAGCAACACCAGTTCATGCAGCAGCCATCAGAGCAGCTTAAACAGCAGAAGCAGCAGCAGCAGCAGAAGCAGCAGCAGCAGCAGCAGAAGCAGCAACAGCAGCAGCAGCAGCAGCAGCAGCAGCAGCTTGAGCAGCAGCAGCAGCAGCTGCAGGTGCTTCTGCGTGAGCAGAAGCAGAAGCAGCAGCAGCAGCAGCTCCTGCTGGAGCAGAAGCAACAGAGTCAGCAAGAGCAGGTTGAGGAAGGGCAGCAGAAACAACCGCACCTCTCCCAACCAAACCTGTCTCGACCAAGTCTCTCTCTCGAAGCCCTATCCCTGCTGCAGTCGCAGGTGCTGCAGCAGCAAGTGCACCACAGCGTTCAGCTGCACCACTTACTGCTGCAGCAACAATTTCAAGAGCAGCAGCGGCAGCAGCGGCAGGAGAAGAAGGAGNCCAACCAAACCTGTCTCGACCAAGTCTCTCTCTCGAAGCCCTATCCCTGCTGCAGTCGCAGGTGCTGCAGCAGCAAGTGCACCACAGCGTTCAGCTGCACCACTTACTGCTGCAGCAACAATTTCAAGAGCAGCAGCGGCAGCAGCGGCAGGAGAAGAAGGAGCAGCAGCAGGAGCAACAGCAGCAGCAGCAGCAACAGCAACAGCAACAGCAACAGCAACAGCAACAGCAACAGCAACAGCAACAGCAGCAGCAGCAGCAAGAACAGCAGGTTGGCGGGTGGAGTCTTCCTCGCTGTATGAGTGTGTCGAGCCAGGTGCTGCAACCCACAACTGCTGCAGTAGCCGCTGCTGCTGCCAGCAGTGCCACCTTCAGTGGTCCTCCAACATTGGCGAGCCATGCACTGGGAAGTGCAAGCCATCCACTGGAGAACTTGCATGCGCTCTTACAGAAAGGCACCGAGTCCGAGCAGCTGAAACAACAGCAGGAGCAGCAACTGCAACAGGAACAGGAACAGGAGCACCACCAGCAGCAGCCGCAGATGCTGCTGCCAAGCACAGGATCAGCCAGCGCAGCAGCCGCAGCAGCAGTAGCAGCAGCAGCTGTTAGCGCCTCTGCAGCTCGTTTTGCTGGCCTCACAGGACCTGCAGCAGTGGTGGGTGGCAGCAGCAGCAGCAGCGCTGGTGCTGGCAGTGCAATCGCGGCAGTTTTTCCCAGGTCCTTGTCCTCTTCCGCCTCACTCCCTCTCGCTAAGCTCGGCTGGACGGCAGCGGCAGCAGCACAATTGAGTGCAGCAGACCCTTTGCCGCCCCCTGCAACTCCCCTGCACTCGTTTCTGTCTCTTCCTGCTCATCTTACTAGAGCCCAACTTCTCTTGCAGCTCCAGCAGCAGCAGCAGCAGCAGCAGCAGCAGCAGCAGCAGCAGCAGCAGCAGCAGCAGCAGCAGCAGCAGCAGCAGCAGCAGCAGCAGCAGCAGCAGCAGCAGCAGGGAGGTGGACTGATTGGACAGAGAATGATCGTCCAGGCTCAGGCATTGTCCGCTGGAAGCAGTGTCGCTGCAAGCAGCAGCGACACAGCAGGGCGTGCTTGCGGGAGCGGCAGCCCCTTTCTGATGGCAGATCCGAGCAGCCCTGCCCAGCCGCCTGGCGACACACCGGGTGCAGTCGTGGTTCCTGGTCGCCCTCCTCCTGCCGCTGAAGGTGCCATGGTTGGTGGCCTTGTCGGTGGGGGCAGCAGCAGCTGTGACGATAGTGGCAGGGGTGGGCCGCTATTGGGGCGGCGAAAGCGGGGTGCTGGGGGCGGTGGTGTGTCCCCTGATGCTGTGGCTGCTGCTGCTGCTATTGCTTCTGCTTGTGTTGCGGCAGCAGCGCAGGAGATCCGCTCAAATTCTGGGAGAAGTGCTCCTGCAGTGCCCGTGGTTGCCTGGAATCTTTTGGGCGCACCAGGGACAGGAGCAGCAGCAGCAGCAGCAGCACCAGGGGCAGCAGCAGCCCTGGTAGAAGCAACACCAGGAGGAGGAGGAGGAGGAGGAGGAGGAGG